>OMNW01031390.1:0-10186 GCA_900303245.1 Selene dorsalis
TGTCTGTCTGTCTGTCTGTCTGTCTGTCTGTCTGTCTGTCTGTCTGTCTGTCTGTCTGTCTGTCTGTCTGTCTGTCTGTCACCCTCTCTGCCTTAAAACTCTCAATGTTACTAACTGAATGAAAAGAGAAAAAGCCTTACGCTGATTATAGATGATTTCTTGATGATCTGTGTTACTGCTGGAGGAGAATCTGCGGTTGGAGCTGATGTTGAACAGATGGATGTTTTCACTGAGCGGCCTCCACCTGCCACAGGAGGAGCTGAACTGCTGCTGGACTCCACCTTCAAAAAAACAAAAAAAAAAAACAAAGCAAAAGGACAGTTCCACCCTAAAACAGTCTCCTGCAGCACGAGGCAGACACCAGCCAATCAAAACGCTCACGGGCCCGCGGCTGACCGTCAGATCGATCTTAGTCAGAGAGGCAGGTCGTCCTCAGAGCTGCCGATCAGCTGGACGTGTGCTGCGCAGTGAAAACATCTGTGGGTCCATCACAGCTGTGGGTTTCCCGTGGGCTGCGAGCGCTCGGTGCCTTTTCCTCTCATCTGTACAGAAGCCATACAGCTGCGGGTGTAAGGGCGAGGGTAGCGGCGTGCGCTCGCCACAGTTCGCAGACCAACCGGGACTTTGTGCGGTGTGAAGACTCACAGGTTCACACGGACTCTTTTGTTTGGTTTGGTTTGTTTTGTTCTGGTCTGGGGGATAGAAGCAGCTCCCGGACTCTTCACGCTGCTCTAAACTCAAGACGCTGAACTCGGATCAGTTTTTTAAGGCAGCTGTGACGGGAGCTGAGGGGTCGGGGGTCGGTTGCTCGTCGTTTTGGAGCATCGTAACTCTAAATGTTTGTCCTCGATGGAACCTGTGGTCCGGGTAACGGAGGCGTGCCGGGTGGACGCGCTGAATGTGGCGTTAGCGGGCGAGTTAGTCCAGTCCAGGTGGAGGGAGGTCGAGCTGCTTCTGTGTTTACGTTGCTGTTTTCTATCTGGGGGATTTTTTTTTTTTTTTTTGCATTTTTTTGTTTCCAGGTCACTGAACAGTCCATCAGGCTGGTTTTAATCCACCACCACCGCCTTCACAGTTTCACTGTAGTTCATTCATCAAAACACCTCCAGACATCGTGTGAGTCATTTTTCTGCCCTGGATTTTGTCTTGAAGCAGCATATGAGTTGACATGACTCAGAGCTGAAACACAACTGGAGCTGGAGAAGAGTTGACTTTTTTATTTGAACAAAAAAAAAAACTCAAAAACACTCGTTTCTATTATTTTCTATCCAACAATTGAATCAACCAAGTTCTTATGAATATAAATTTAGCATTTTACTAAATTAATTGTTGCTAGATCAAATGACCACAAACTTCAAAATGCTCCTGAGATAGAAACCTCATCTCAACATGAACATCTCAATTTCATGAAATCTCATCTCAAGAAAAAAGTAGAAACAATGAAATCATTTTTTTTAAAGTAACAAACCAATATTTTTGATTCAGTTTTTTTGAACTCATGATATTCAGGGTCAGGGGCGTGGGTAGACAAGTTAAACATCTTATGGGGAAACAACAAATCCTCTCTAAATGAAACTGATTCATAAATGATGAAAAGCAAATGTTTTCCAGCTGCTTCACGTTGATATGGAGACAAAAAAAAATCCCTAAAGGTTCAATAATAAATGAAAATAGTTTTCTGTTAATCATCAGAATCAAAGGTGTTTTTCTGAATCACTGACTGGAACTGTGAAGAGAAAACAAATCTATTCTGTTATTTTCTGAACCCTCCAGGAAACAGTTTGTGTCTAAGACTCTAAGAATATAAATTAATATATCAGTTGTTATTTCATGTGAAATGGAAGTTGGTTTGTTTTGTTTTTTTTTTATTTTGGTGGTAGTGGTTGAGGAGGAAGAGGAGGCACAGCAGGGAGCTTCAGATTTCTGTCCCAACCAACCAGATTAATCAAATTCAGCGGTCACCGTGACAACAAAATCTGAATCTGATTATTTGCGTTTAGTAAACGATTAACATCAGAAAAATCAATCAGAAAACAGACCTGTTGACAACATTACAGACGTGTTTGAAGAATGATGCTGTTAGGAATCTGCAGAAAATACTTCAAAACAAAAGATAATAGATAAAATATCTTTGATATTGAAAGTTCATTTTCTGGAGATAATTATTTCATATTGATTCATGTAAATCTCATAACTAGCATTATTATATATTATGGAGACCACATCATCTGTGCACACTGATATGATCCTGATCAAATAAGCTTTAATTTCCAGATAAACAACATCTTTACACATTTATACAGAGACAACAACATTTATTTTATTTTTTTTACAATTTAATTTCTTTTTTTTCAAATAGCAGGATTACTGTTTTGTAAACTAAGAAATATATCATTAATTTCATATAATGTGACATATTTTTAATGGTAATTCCTCATCTGAAGACACAAGGTTAAGCTGCTGTGGTCTCAGGATAGTATCTTATCTCTTCTAACTCACTACATTCAAGTCACAGGCTAATTATCATGAGATGAATATCAGTTTGTTTGTGTGATGTCGAGCTCTGTTCCTCTCACCATCCCTGGAAATGATGCTCTGTTTTCTCATGAGAAAAATCATATTCATGTCAACAAAATGTTCTGTTTTCAGGAAAATAACAAGTGGTCTTTAGTTAAAGGTAGAAACATTTAAATAAATGAACAGCAGCTGCTCAGAGCTTGTGTCATGTAATTTAGAGATCCACTGGAATATTAATTTCTCCCCTAAAAACAGATTAAGAAACTCAGATTTTGATATTTTTTGGACTCGGTTTCGTTTTAATCCAAGCAGTAGAAATCCCAAATGAATTTTTGTTTGATTTTTGAAGTCAGAGTCTGGAGCGCCCCCTACTGACAAGTTTAAAAACATCCTGTCAGATCCATCAGAAACCAATCCCCCAGGATCTGATGAGGATCCTCGGTCTCATCAGATTCTGCAGGAGGATCTGGTTCTTCTCTCTGGATCCGTCAGGGCACGTTAAACTTCCTCTTCCTGTCTGGATGTGTGTCCGCTCTGTGTGGAAACCAAGTCCAGGTTTCATCTCTGATCTGTTAGTTTGCACTTTTGATTGTTGCTTTGTACCAATGCCTCTGAATTTGTACATACTTCTTTTGGTAAAGTTTTATATAAACAAGAACATGGACTCAACAACTCTGGAGTTTGTCTTAATTTGTAGGAGCAGCCGCAGCGACCTGTAGCACAGGTTCATTCAGGTTCAAGTGAAGCCGGAATATTAGAGTAAGAAGTCGACTGAGGAAAGTAGTTTGTTTTGAGGATAGTTTTCTTTTCTTCACTCTTAACATTCAAATATTTCCACAAATTCATATGTCATTTTAACCTGTTATTCACAAACTAATTCAGTTCTTCCTCAGCAAACATTCGGAGCAGTTTTTCCCCCTGAGCTTGTCTTCTCAGGCACAGCTCTCAACACTAACGCAGATCAGAGTCTCTCTCTAAGCTCTGATCTAAAAACTCTTGACTAACACTCTGACTCATGTTTGATCAAGTCCTGACTCTGAACTGATCAAACTCAAAATGTTGCTCTGTCCCTTTAAATGAGTCCAAACTACAGCAGCAACTGACCAACATTTTCATTGTTTAGAAATCTGCACCAGTAGTTAGGGTTAGGGTACTGAGGTTATGAGTTAATCCAACAACTATGGGATCTTCAACTATTTTGACAAGAAATGCCATTTGTTTTTTGATATTTGGTCTTATTAAAACATACATAACATAAGTAACGTCAGATAACACCAAAGGTAAAAGGTTTTAGATACACACCCACCCACAACATGGTGACTGCACACACACTCATGTCAGAGCAGCAGTGGCACACACTCAACAGCAGCATCGCTCTGCAGCCATTTCACTTTGTCAGACATGTTTCCCCCAATCACTGCTCCTCCTCATGCAAATATCAACAGAGAGGAAATGTGGGATATGTTTACACTGCCATCAGAACACATGGAGTTGCAGTGGTGGAAGAAGTACATGGAACTTTTACTCAAGTAAAAAATACTAACAACCACACTGAACAAAAACTCAGTGTCACTGAACAGGGCTGTGTTTAACATTAATGGTCTTAACACTGTCTAATGATTATTATTACCCCAGCATTAATATATGAACAGCGTTACATCTATATCTCTTTATATAACAGTTGTACACATCAACCTTTATTCTAACAAATTTTGTTGGCTTTAAAATTGCTTAACAAGGACACAGAGATGGCAGCAGATTTATTTCTGAACTTGAATTTTGACTAAACCTTCAGCAGCAGCAGCAGGTGCAGGAGACCCGAGCAGGTAGCAGCAGTCAAATGTACCTTCACAAGAAAGACCACTGAGCTACAAATTGCCTTCAAAATAAGAGTAGAAACCTACATCTGTTTATGTTGAGAAACTAACTAACAGGACTGGAGTTTTGTTTTGGCTGAACAGTGGACAAACTAAATCAGTCATTGTAATATCAGATGGTGTTACTGAGCCATCCACACCTCAGAGTGACATCACCTGTAAACGTGACCTTCAGCGTTCACAGGAGCTGCTGTGGTCAAACATCAGCAGCTGGTTGTGTCCAGATGTTCATGTTCCCCTCAGGATGAACCCCACGCTCAGCTGATCCTCTCACTTCTCCTCCAGCACCACCGACACCACCATTTGAATCATGGGAAATGGCTGCTCTAACCCCCTCTCTTCTTCTTCTCCTTGTCTTCCTGTGTGTGTTGTGCAGGGGTGCAAGTAAAGAGAAAGGATCCTGAGAGGACGGGCTGACGGACGAACTGCTGCCTTCAAACAGAACCCTGCTGCCTCCACATGGTACTGCAGTACTGATGCATCCTGGGTACGTCAACTCAAGCAGCCTGTACTGTTCATTCAACACACACAACATCAGTATTAATATTAACATTTTTCCTATTCTCTTTACAAATAATAATAATTTAAATATCAGATTATTATATATTTTCTTGAGGAGAACAAAGTGTCCATAACTGGCATTTATCAGGATATTATACTGAGACAAAATAATTATCTCTGATGATCTCAGACATATTTTTTTAAGGTAAAATGTCAGCTCAAAACCAAGAGAAAATGTGAAATATTCATGAATTTATGGAAGATATAAGATTGTTTTCTTGTTTTCACAAACTGATGAGATCATTGTCCTGTTTTATTTAAGAGGCTGATCTCAATGGCTCGATATTTGTTTTGTCCAAGTAAAAGCATCAAGTGTCTCAATATTAAGATAAAAAGCATACAGGGTTTCAAGATGCTTTTCTCATGTATTTTTATTGTAGAATTATTTTCTGATTCTCAGATACTATGATTTTTAACCTTAACACATTTTATCCTTTTACCTCAAAATTCTCAACAGGACAGGACTGAAAACGAGTTTTACAAAAATATTCATGATTCCTTTAATTATTCTTTATTTTAAACATTTCATTAACATAAAAACAAGATTTTCCTCTGATATTTAATAGGCAGTTTATAAGGAAACCTTATAGTGCCAGAAAAAACCCAACAACTATTAGATAAACAACAAACAAACAAGGAAACAGTGTTTTAAAAACGTAACAAAAACAACCTTAACTTGATTTACCATATTTTTCTGTGATTAGAAAAGTATTCATTCATATTTAAATCATTCAAACACTAAAACAAATAGTTTTCTTGCTTTTCTAAGTAGCTTTGTAGCAATTAAAAAGCACCACCATTTTATACCAAATAAATGAATTGCTTTACTATATAACTCCAGAAAAGAGAGAAGTGCAAATATATACAAGTGCAAATTTTATGATACAATATTTTATTTAGTGAGTCAAAATCCCAAAGTGAATATTTAAAATAAAAACAAAAAGACAAAAGTAGTTTCACTTTTTGACTTTATTGGAAATTATATTATACTCCATACATGTCTGATCTCACACAAGTATTTTTATTTCCCTTTACTGATCTATTTTATTTTCGTAACCAACCAGAATGGAAGAGTAACGAAACCTTTAATGACAAATGTCTGTGGCCTCAAAGTGCCTCAGAACAAGGAAGTGTCATCACTCAACTTGAAAACAGAAGTTTATGTAAAGGTTAATTTATCAACCTAAAGTGACCTTACAGTTTTTACTCTGAAAGTTTACAGTGTTTTATGATATAACTGTGATATTTCCTTCATTTCTTATATTGTTTTTTGTTTTATCTACAACACTCTGAAACCGTTTGAGCTGTAAATGAGTCTGTTTTTTTTTCACCTCAGTGCCTTAAACCCTCCAAAGCAGTTTCTAACTGTAAATTAGCTTTATGTATTCAGCTGAACTATTTTTTTTATTGTTAAAATGGAATCTGTTCTCTGTTGTTCACATTTCTGAACTGTGCACACATATACATTAGGTCGCTGTTTATAAAGAAATTAAATGAAATAAATTATGAAAATAGCTAATGGTTACTTCATCTCTGGGTCTCTTTGTATTTACGCGTGAGAGTATTGAATTGGTGAATAATAAATAGTTGTAGTTTGGCAAAGAAACCACCAGGAGGCGACAGTGTCTCTTTCTTTCCAGAGAGGCTCAAAGAATAAACCAGTGAGGGAACTTGCAGGTGAACATGGCAGAACCAGGACGCACGTGGATCAGAGGCAGAGGTTAAATCTGTATTTGAATCTCACACCAAGAAGCAATCACATGGAAATTAAGTCAAATCACAGCCTCTAAAATGTCAACTCCTCACAGCTCCAGAGAAACTTTGGTTTGTACACAGAACTGGGTTTTAAAGAAAGACGATCTGACCCTGAACCAGCAAGAAATAACATCTAAGAAACAATAAAGAGCTTCGCCTTCTCAAATCCCTACCAGCTGTTAGTCAGGACTTTCTACACAATGTTAGGTATTAGCAAGAACCATCTAGTTTCCTCCAGACATTAGCCAGGCTCAAGGTTTAAGGGACACTTGCATGTGTTAGACAGGTCCCTCTTCTCTAAGCCTTCATCCTGACTGACTGAGACTGACAGATGGGTTTGAACTCCCTGAAGTGTGTGTGTGCATGTGCACGAGTACCACCAAGCATCCTTATGTCTGTGGTTCTTTAGGAATTACACTGAAGTTTTACAACCAGGGTCTAGTCTAGACATCAGTTCCACACTGACTGAGGAGGAGGGGGGGCATAAACCCAGGTCTTTGTGAACTGATTGTTCAGTGGAGTGAACAGCTGTCTGGGGGCTGCTGAGATTCATCAGGAACCAGTGACAAGAGGAGATAAATATGTGCAGTAGGAAAAAGGACTGTCGGTCCAGAGCCATCTCCAGGTGGACACCATGTGGCCCATTATGAACTCATTCACTGTGACCCCACAGTGGGCTCAGGGCTCAGGCCTGTGTGTCGGTGTGTCCACTGTTGGTTCTGCTCAGGTCCGACTCCAGCAGATTGCCTCATATCTCTCTCATATCTTTGATTGATGGAGAGCTGCTGAGATACTCCACCTCTGCAGGGGACATCTGCTGGTCTTACCTTGTCCTCTTCTCTGTCTGGACACCTAGAGCCCTGAGCCCATACCTTGTCCAGTTCTTGTTCCCACTGTTCTGCCCCACTGTTCTCCTACGAGCACTGAGTTATCTGTTCTGATCTTTCACCATGGTTTAATCACAGAGGGTTCTCTGGACTGGTCTCTGTCCAGACCTGCAGGTGAACTGTGGGACCAGATCAGGTTATTTTACTACTGAATCTCCTTGATGTTAATGAGGAATGTTGACTTAGAGGAACAGTATTTACTATTAGCACAATTAGTAGAAGAGCTTCAAGAGAGGGAAATTCAGCTTTGGAGTTACAGTGACAGCAAAGAGAAGTGCAAATGAACGTGTTGTTCCCCCTCTTTGTCCCATCAGTTACACCAACAACAATGGGAAACCTGCTATGTCCGTGAGTGTCCGTTTATGAACCTGCTACAACATGCGGCTGTGAAGGCGCTGTAATGGATCACTGTGCTGCTGAAAGTTGTGATAGATCCAAGTCGTCACTGCTGAATTGTTGCATAACAAGTTGCATAATTTCTTTATTTTGTCATCACCATAATTTCTGCTGCTACGGCATTATTTTGCAGTGGGACAAGTAAACTCAGTCCTTATCAGGTCGACCACAAACATGACCCTGCATGGTCTAATCTGTAACATTTCATTAAATCTCTGTCAATCAGTGTTGGGACAATATCTCTCTGACCTCTCTGTCTCTCTGCCTAAACTCTTAAAAATCATCCTCTTAACAGTTTTTCACCTTCAGAGCACTCTTAAGGGCTGCAATCTTTACAAGGGTCCTGTCTTAAAGGAGAAGTTCCGTTTTTCCGACACAATGAAGAACCGCCTACTCTATGATATCATCTATCATCTAATATCATCCAATATTTTGTTATGAATCTCTCGTACTATTCCCCCGTGAGCACGGAGCAGCTCGGAGTTCTGTTATTGTTGTCATCCGGGGTTTTTTACACGGCTTTTCACTGACCTACGACTTCGGCAATGGCACGGAAGTGACGTCATCAAGGTCGTAGGTCAGTGAAAAGCCATGTAAAAAACCCTGGATGACAACAACAACAGAACTCCGAGCTGCTCCGTGCTCACGGGGGAATAGTACGAGAGATTCATAACAAAATACTGGTGAAATGAACGTGTTTCATGGCAGATAATGTCTTGTTTAGACGCTGCATCCGTGCCCCAACAACTCCCATTATATGGATATAGGTAGATCGCGAGTGGATCTAAATATCTTCCGAAGGACTCCAAGTTACACCAAAGTTGTTCGGGTGAGTAAATGAACATATTTTATGCTAGAAATAAGGTCCAGATTGCAAAAAACGGAACTTATCCTTTAACTCTAAGGTGAGATTCTAAGAAAAATCTTAAAATTGTAAGAATTCTAAGATTTTTCTAAGAATTTCTTCAACTCGTAGTACCAGGAATCTTTGTGAATACTGCCCCAGGTCTTGCATATCTGCTTTATATGCAAATAAACAGATACACGTTGTTATTTTAGCCTGTGCTTGCGTGTCAGTCAGAGAGAGAGAATGAATGGAGTTAAACGAGTTGATGTGCTGCACACAGGTCATACAAGCACAGAAGGGTTTATCTATTTGAAATAGTAATGTGTTTTTGCTCATAATGAAACTGAGGCAGATGATATCAGTAGAATAGGCGGTCCTTCATTGTGTCAAGGATGCACTTGTGGACACAAACTGCGCTCACATCATCTCAGCCCTGACCACTTGTGATCAGAGATCACCTGAGTTGAACATGAATCTGAATGGAGTCACTAAAGACAAGCCAGGAGAAGATGGTTCCTCATCCATCCACCTGCCATGGGAGAGGTAAGATCCAGTTATTACAGTGATCAGACAAAGCCTCCAGACTCCTGACTGAACCGGGGACCTCCTGGATCTAGTCCAAACAGATCCATGTGAGCCACTTGAGTTGCTTGAGTTTCACATGATTTTGATGTTTTTGTTGGTTGATTTGGGAGATTTTATCCCAGAAAATTCTGAAGAATTTTGATAGGAACAAACTGTTTGATTGTCTGAGTTTGATCTAGATGGTGGTGGAGGAGGAGGAGGCCTGAGTTTGAGTGGATCTCTCCCTCACAGGGAGTGTCAGGTTCACAGTAGTTCAGTGCTTCCTCCTCCCATGTGTCATCAGTCAAGATACCATTCAGTGAGGTCACAATGAGGTCAGAGACTCCGCCCGTTGAAGCTGCGATCAGAATTGCTGAGTGTTCAATTCAGGATGCTGTTGATCTGTCGTCAGTCAGACTCCATTTCCTTCTTTAAACTTCATCCAGAGGGTGCAATCTTACTGAATGTCTCACTGAGACTCAACTGTATCACTTACAAGAGAAACTTTGCTGTTGTTACTGTCAGTGATGACAGCACATGTTGTCACCACATGTTGTGATTCAGTTCAGTTGTTTATTACTAAAGAGGCCACCTCATCATGGTGGAGGTTGGTGGAGGAGTTTGAGTACCCGAATGACCCTAGGAGCTATGTTGTCCAGGGCTTAATGCCCCTGGTAGGGTCTCCCAAGGCAAGCAGGTCCTAGGTGACAGGTCAGACTAAGAGCGGTTCCAAAGCCCCCTATGGAGAAAAAACACCAAAGGAAGTCTACGTCGCCTGGACT
>OMNW01031391.1:0-33418 GCA_900303245.1 Selene dorsalis
GCTCTGTGAGCAGCAGTTTTGTGCGGCAGCTCTGTGCGCAGAAGCTCTGTGAGGAACAGCTCTACTAGGAGTAGCTCTGTGCAGCAGCTCTGTGAGGAGCAGCTCTGTGAGGAGCAGCTCTGTGTGCAGCAGTTCTGTGAGCAGCGGCTCTGTGTGCAGCAGCTCTGAGGAGCAGTTCTGTGTGCAGCAACTCTGTGAGGAGCAGCTCTGTAAGCAGCAGCTCTGTGTGCAGCAACTCTGTAAGCAGCGGCTCTGTGTGCAGCAACTCTGTAAGCAGCGGCTCTGTGTGCAGCAGCTCTGAGGAGCAGTTCTGTGTGCAGCAACTCTGTAAGCAGCAGCTCTGTGTGCAGCAGCTCTGTGAGGAACTCTGTGTGCAGCAACTCTGTAAGCAGCAGCTCTGTGAGGAACAGCTCTATGAGGAGCAGTTCTGTGTGCACCAACTCTGTAAGCAACAGAGGACAGTGGCTGAAGGCAGGATTAGCAGCTGCTGCTCCACTGCTCCCTCCCGTCCCCCTCCTCCCCCTGTCTCCCTCTCTGTCTCATTCTTTCCATACCAGACATACCATCTGACCAGCTGAGTTAGTCTCTGTGTTCAGAGTCAACATCGCTTGTATAACACATAATTACAACAAGTTGTGGAGGCACAGGCTCTCTGCTCCTCTCACCACAACTGTGTGTGTGTGTGTGTGTGGCTCAGCACTCTTTATGTCTGCCTCAGAGTGGCGGTGTGCGTCCTCAGTTGTGCAGCAGTGTGTATGTCTTGTACTCCATCTACACACAGATACTTATGTGTTAATCATGCTTATTTCAGATGATTGAAACCATGCCCACTAGATAAGAGTAAAAAGCTGTGTGCACACGGCTGTTTTATAAATTTCATCTCAACCACATTCCTCCACTGTGACAGCTTACAGTCCATATCACTGTCGTGCATCTATACCAGTGATATTGGCATCAGCAACAAACATTTTGAAATGTCCCTCTACATTGTAGGTAAAACACGGTTACTGCTCTGTGCAGACTGGTTGCTGTGTACCCTGACTCCTTCATTAGCAGCAGTTTCTGAGCCTTCTCTTCTGTATTGAAACTTGTATGCACAAAATGAACTGCCTTTTTAAAGGACTTAACAAGATTTCTTTTTAGACTCCACAGCTTTGGCCACTGCATTCCTACGTCTTATATAAGTCAAAAATGTGTCTTGAATTGCAATAAGACTAAATTGATGTTGTTCTCCTAGTTCCCATCACTGTCCTGGTAGAACACAGTGAACAAACTGAAATCGTCACCTATAAATACCTGTGCAGTTGGTTAGATGGACCATCAACCCATGTGGAACACCTTCCTAAAAGGCTGAAAAAATGGCTTTTTGTACAGGAATAAGTCTTGTACTTATAATACCTGTCCTTGACTACTGTATATTATATACAGTCATGCCTCACTCACCATGTCATTCATGCCATCACCCACGTGAAGCTGGGTTTCACAGTACTCTGCTTTTGTAATTGCATTGCACTTCATACAAAAAAATGTGGGCGGGCCCTTTGTTTCTACTTACTGAGAGCATCACTGCCTCTTGTTTATTTACAAAGCACTTTGTGGCATCTTAATCTGTATCTGTCCTAACTTTTGAGGTTTAATGATACAAGTTATCAGACATCTTCACACACTTACATCAGATTGTTTAATCTGTGTGTGTGAATGGAGAGTTAGGGAAGACAGCTTTCTTGCTCTGTGGTCCTGATAAGAGAACAGGCTGCAGGACTCACTTTAACTGGATCAATTAAACACCATAGATGTTCAGGATACTGCTTGAAGACACATTTCTCATAGATTGTTCATGCTTTCTGTAGTCTTTCTACTTTGCCTGAACCCATAATTGGTTTATGTAGATTTATTATATATTAATTATCTGTATAATTTGGTAACCAAATGCTCCACTGTGTTAACCAGCTGCTCTCTGACTGAGTGTGACAGCAGGTAGAGGACAGAGGCTGAAAAGAGATGTTTCTTTGACAACAGCTGCTGCTGGAGATGATGCTGATTAGAGGTCACAGAGTGAAGCTGAGGCTCTAAACAACCAAAACAACCAAACAATCATCCTTCCTCCTCTTCCTCCTCCTCAGGTCCAGTCTCTTCATACTATCTGGTTCTCTTGTGATGAGCTGAGATGGTGCAGAGAAATGTGTATGTAAGGTGTTGCAGTGTGTGGTGATGAATGGAAGTATAAGTGTCTCAATAGATTCTGGAAATAGAGGTCTTCAGATGTGGGATGAGGACGCAGGGCAGCTGATGACAGAGCAGAAACCAGAGTCCAACATCTGTGTAAATGTTTTAAAATGAGGTGTCTGTAGGTCTGGAATGACGAGGTGATTGCAGTGTGGTAACACATGCCTCTGCTGTAGTTTGCACCTCTCTGAGTGAATCGCCTTTCTTTAGACCAGCTGCAGCTGATTTGTATAAAGACTTGAAGTATCTCAGCGGCACGTCACTGCAGCTCTGAATATGAAGGCGGAAGTGATGAAGCTATCTCTGCTTCCTGAGACTGTGAAGGCCTCAGCACCTGAGTCGCATCATGGTCACAGTCTGATCCTCTGTGTCACAAACTTGCTCAGTCAATGTGACAATAAGGGAGATCACACAAAGTTAAACCAAGAACAGATGATTTATTAACTAAAACAGAAGACAAACACACAATGAGATGTGGAAGCCTGCAAGTAAAGACATGGAGGCAGTGCATGGATAAGTGGTACAAAAGAAAAAACAAAGTAATTTCAGCAGATGGAAGTGGGAAGGGACCAGATGAACCCATGGTCTAGCTTTTACATTGGAAGGATCGGGTGAGCAGCATCAGCTGACAACCCTCGTATGTGAACCAATCACCTACTGAGAGTGCCCAGAACAACCTCCAACACAATGGCAGGGCAGTAACTTGATGACGCAGCATCTGTAAATGTGTTGAGGCCATTGATTTATCAGAGTTTATTTCTACAGAGAGAGAGACAGAAGTGAAGAAGACAGAAATATGACATGACATAACAGTGGAGACCAAAATGGAGACACCAAATGATGTTGTTTAGAAATATTTAGTTTCTGTTGTGTACAGTTGTACCCTGTCTCTGTCAGACTCAGTCAGACCACAGTCTGAGAAGACATGTTGTACGGTTATGCTTCCCAGAGGATGAAGCTCAATGACAGTGGGTTCATTGACTCCTCCTTTTTACCATACTGCTTCCAACAAAGTCTTCCCAGAGATTTGAGATACAGTTATTTCATTTCAGGTGTGTTATGGGTGGTTTATGCGTAGTTGTGTTAAAGGAGAAGTACCGTTTTTTGCAACCTGGACCTTATTTCTAGCATAAAATACGTTAATTTATTCACCCATACAATTTTGGTGTAACTTGGAGTCCTTCACACGCTATTTAGATCCATTCGAGATCCGCGTATATCCATATAATGTGAGTAATGGGGCAATGACAATGCAGCCTCTAAATAAGACATTATCTGCTGTGAAACTCGTTCATTTCACCAATATTTTGTTATGAATCTCCAGTACTATTCCCCTGTGAGTTTGGAGTTGCCTTGTTATTGTCATCTGGGGCTTTTTACAGGGGTTTTTACTAACCTAACTACTTTGATGATGTCACTGCTGTGTGCCACCGCAGCAGATAATGCCTTATTTAGCGGCTGCATTGTTGATGCTCCATCACTCCCATTATGTGGATATACGTAGATCTTAAATGGATCTAAATATCGTCCAAAGGACTCCAAGTTACACTAAAATTATATGGGTGAGTAAATGAACATATTAATGTTAGAAATGAGGTCCAGTTTTCCAAAAATGGAACTTCTCCTTTAAAGCATGGTGATTTACAGTTGTTTTACATGCAGGACGGAGCAGTTCAGGTGTGTGCTGACTAACAATGTGACATCCACAAGACCAATCAGGTGTGATCATTAAACCTACGTGTGGACATCTGTGTCTGGGTGTATGACTGGCATCAGACAGAATGATGTCTCTCTTTCCGTCATGCAGATCACGTGACCCTCCCTCACACTCATGTATGAGCAGCTTGAACAACCGTGTTTCTGTCAGGAACAGTCAGACTGTGTGCGTCCCTGCGTGCGTGTGTGTGTATGTGTGTGGGTGGGTGGGGTGATGAGATCATCCTTTGTGAGTGTGTGAGAACAACTTGTGAGGGTCCTCTGTTTCCTGGTCATGAATGGACCAAGTACTTCAGTGCAGATGTTTAGTACTTACACCAAGTCAGTCTCACATGTCTGTCACCATGATCTCTGCTGGCTGCAGTGTCCTGATCTCACCTGAGCCAGGCTCACTTAAGAAGGACGAAGATCTGTATCAGACCACTAATGATCTTTGTTTTGCTCCTGGTCCAGGGGAGACCAGGAATGTGCCGAGTGGCTACACTCCTGCACTTTCACAGAAAGTACAGCATCAGAGTCAAAGCAACACCGCTGACAGAGAACACAAGATAAAAAGAGACATGTCCCATGTACAGGAGTTTTATACACAGTTTAGACAGTGCTACCTCATGATTGACTTTTTGGATAATTACATGAACACTTGGCAACAGTGGGGAGGAAAGACTCCCTTTTGACAGGTAGAAACCTGCTACAGTGTAATATAGCACCATATCCAAATGTAATGGTGTTATTATTTTATCATATTATATGTTATTATGTACTTTTAGTTGTTAATTGTTAAATCTATACCCCAGTAATAAAAATAACGATAATACAAGTTAAGAAATAAAGTGTTGAAGAGTGTTGTAGAGTGATTATAATGAATAAATGTTGTAGTGGCAGATCTGGATCCTGCTGCTCCAGACAGAGATACCTGCAGAATGAAGACATGTAGAGGATAAGCACAAACTATGGGAAAGAAAAATATAAAGTTAGTGACATGGTATTAGAATCATAGCTGTGTTTCAGGATAACAACATAAGCTGTCAGGTCAGGACAGCTGTTGGTGATGACTCCTGTGTAACATGTCACTGATGAGCTGTGATGTGGTTTATAAGAGAGGCGGATCACAGGTGTAACAGACCTCACCACCTGTTGCTCAGATTCTGCTTCTATGGACAGAGACCTCATGAAAACAGCTTGGAGAGTCTGACTGTAGACAAAGACTGTAGGAGTCTGAGTGTCTGGGAACCTGTCAGTCCCATCAGATATGAATAGTGCAGCACACACCCAGCTCTGACACCAATAAACATGCAGATATATCTGGCAGCTGAATAGCCCCTGCATTAGGAACCAGTGTTACAGGCTCTCTATGAAGGTTTCAGGTGTTCAGAGCATGCGCAGACACAGGAGTGTCAAACTCTCAGGATCCTTTCACCTGTCAGATGTTGCCACAAGTTTCAAACTGTCTGTTCCTTTGTATCAAATTGTCTGTGTAAACTGATGAGCCTTGGACTCCTTCAGTGTCCTCCTGCCTCATCTTGTTAAAGGTCATGAGTTTGTGTTCTGACAGAGTCGATGCTCACGTTCCTCTCTCCTGTGTTTCTTTCTAGAGTCCAGCACCATGAAACTGAACCCCAAACAGGCTCCTCTCTATGTGAGTACCCACCACAGCAGCATGCTGTTACCTCAGTGCAGCTGTAGTTCATGATGGGGCCCTGTTCACATCTGGTACAAACATCTGTCTCGGCCGATCCGACCTCAAGTGGTCAACTCAAAGTACAGGTGTGAATGCACCACATTTGTAGGAGGAGCAGTTAACATGCACGTTCACAGTAATACCAGGTCTGAACAAGGCCACGCAGACCTGCACTGCTGTCTGGTTATCTCAGGCGTTGGGCTGGTGCAGGTTGGTTTTGACTATTTTAAAGATAAACAAATCCTCTGTTAGCCTTTGTTAGCCACAGTTAGACTTAGTCAGCCTCTGTAATTGTTGTGCAGTGTAACAGCTGCACCTCATCTGTTGTTCTCTTTTTTCTCTAAGGTAATGAAACACCCCTAAAAATAGCATTTAGAAGTGTTATCTGTGAACCTAAGGGAGACAGATAATAAACTGAACTGATCAATGCATTCAAGGCTCCTGGATACAAAATGACCATCATCAGTAATACTATTTTTTCAGTGATAATGACATTATCTTATCTGTTTGTTTGAAACACCTAAATTTCCCTGTTCATTGCTCACTGCTCACTCTTCACTCTTCACTGCTTAGTCTTCACTGTTCACTGCTTAGTCTTCACTGTTCACTGCTCATTGTTCACTGTTCACTGCTCACTCTTCACTTTCCACTGATGATCTCTTGCTGCAGATCAGCTTTAACAAGTAAGAACAAAAGTGATAAGACTCAACAATGTTATGGTCAAGTATTGAAAATACTGAGGATGTTGGTCAAATGAACTCTGTAAAACCTACTGCAAGAACATAATTTCCCATGATGGTGGACTATATATATGAGGGCATAACAATTTTCACAAACTTGTGAGCTCTGTTAATCATCCTCAGGTTGGCACTGTCATCCTTCCACATCTCTGGGTGATGCCAGAGAGGATGATTGTGTGATGTGGACACTGCAGGTGGAACTCCTCAGAGATCAAGACCATGACTGATACTCTCACAGATACTTTGTAATATAGAGGACTGTGTCTTATTGAAGACTAGAGAGAAACAGAAGCAGTCTCTGATACGATGATCACACAGTTATGGGAAAATACATTAATATCTCAGCTTTAAAAAAAATTAAGATGGCAACAGCCAAAATGAAAACTCCTGGCTTCAAAAGCCAGTTCACAAACCAGTGATTGACATTAACAGTTGATTTCCACTTCACACAAACAAATCCTTCCATTCATCCTAACAGACATATCTGAAAAGCATACTCATCATGTGCACCTATAAGTCACTATCAGCTCCAACCTTGTGTACTGGCTCAAAAATTCTGGTGGTGGATCGGTGTTGCTAGATTCAAATTCATGGTCTAGGCTATGACCCATATTCAGTCTTCATAAGTGAGAAAGGTGTGTTTGTAACTGTATTTCCACATGTGAATCCGTGTCTCGTCACAGGGGGAGTGCGTGTTGACTGTTCAGCTGGATGATGATGATGTCTGTCCTGCTGAGGAGGAGGAGGAGGAGGTGGAATTTTATCTTTTATTCTCAGGATCCACCCAGAGACATGTGAGCAGCACCCTGAGAGTCAGTCACATCACATTGCAGGCTGTGTGTCCAGGTACTACACACACACAAATGTGTGCTTGTTTCTCCTTTGTATAAACCATGTGGTATTCTGTGTTGTGAAGTGAAGACAATGTTGACATGAATAAGAGTGAAGATGTGTGGAGTTGGGTGAAAGTTTGTCTGACATGAGCCCTCACAGCTGCACCACCGAGATATGCAAATTCACTAATGTAGAGGTGCAGTGTTGTCAACACAAGTCAGTTATAGGAGAGAGCAAAAGAGAGATTTCAGTAAAGATACAATACAATTCTGACAAAAGGTATTACGTTGTATGACTCATAGTATTTTGATATTTGATACGAAAGGAGGCGGAAAATCACAGGACACGAGTTTTACACTGCTGACTTGTAGGATCATCAGAACAGACGTGTCCTGTGATTTTCAGCCTCCTTTCATATTTAATAGAGTAAGAACAATATCTGACAGTAATAATCTCAGATATGTTGACTGTCTGAAGAGTGGGCCTAGACCTCTGAAAGTTGATGAACATCTCCTTGGCTCCTTGGTCCTGGAGGGATTCAGAAGGAGGAAGTTCTGGTTGCTCCCTTCACTTAGGGTCATTGTCAGATACCTGTACTCCCCTTCCTACCTGTTTTAGGTCACAATAGCTATTTAAAGTCTTTGTATATAGAGTAAGACCTCATCCACTCCAGTATGTTCTTCTTGTGCAAAATGTAGAGGATCCATGATGTTTTGGCACCCTGAGACAGATTTTTACACCATTTTTCCATTTGTGGTTGCACCCACAATGAACAACAATGATAGTCAATGAACAACAGAAACAGACACACCTGTTAAGGTAAACATGGCGAGCCAAAGGAGTGGTTTGACATATAGGTAAATCCTCTTCTTCTCTTACTCACATGATCAGGTCCAGGTCCAGTCATGTCTGTTCAGTAAATGTGAAGCTTTAGTATTTTCTAGGATCAGGGCTATTTCCTGTCTGGGGCCTGTTAGAAAAGTAAAAGTGAGGTTGTATTGTGGACTGTAAGAACATCAGTGTTTGTGTTCTTAGCTGAGTGAACCAGTAGAGCCTGTTGTGTGATTGTGATGATAATACTGACTGAACACATCTGCTGTTCCTCAGGCTCTGAGTGTGTGTCTGTACACATCTGTGTGGCTGTGTGTGTAAAGTAGTTTTGACTTAACTATTTTTTCTCTCTTGTATGCTGTGTGTGTCTAGCTCATGATGTGTGTGAGCAGGTCCTGGTGACGCTGTACTGGGCTCGGCGTGGTGGACCAGTGAACTCACACTCCCAGGAGACCTTCTGCTTTGTTCAGGTACCAGCTTCGTCCTTAAAAGGGCTTTAAGGTGGATCCTCTGGTGCAGATGTTTTTGCACCATGTCTTGTTTTTAGAGCTGAGCAGGCTAATTTAGACCAACATGGTTATATGTTCATACTGTAAAGGAGCCCGACATCCTGCAGTCACTGTTAGCTGCTGTTAGCTTTAAGGTTGGGTTGGCTCTGATTTCCTGAGTCAATTCAGCTCTGATTGACAAGGTCCTGACTCAATATGGATTCTGGTGTTTCAGTTACAGGATCAATATTTTTGATATGGATAAGATTCTCAGAGAACTAATGCTGTAAATTGGACCTCTAACCTGGTGCATTATTAAAAACATTAATATTTAGATTAAGAATGGACCCACATAATGTAAAAACAGCTGATGGCAAATGATGGCACCGACTGATTGCGACACACTCAAAGCTTCTGTCTTATAGTTTTTACTGTGATCATTAGTCAGCATGTACACAATCATTTACCAGAAACAGGAAAAACATGACAAGAATGATAAAACATGAAGATATCTGCTATCTACAGTGGCTCCACAACTGATACTGGGTCATGACCTAGTTAATCAGTGGTGGTCTCAGCTTTGCTGTGTGTGCTCATATCAAGTAATGATGACTGATGTATGTATGTGTGGTGTGTAGGACTTAGCCCTCGATATGGCCTGCTTCCTGCTTGACAACACAGCTCCTCAGGACGCATTGCTATTGGACGATGAGCAGGTAATGAGCTGAGAGGAGTCATGAAATGTCAATATGTTGCATTTAATACTGTATATATTTCATGCAGTAAAATTGTTTGCATGTTGCCTAAGGAAAGACATGAAACAAGTGTCACCTTTGACCTTTATATTAATGTTATTTCTTTGTGTGTGTGTGCGTGTGTGTGCATATGCGTGTGTCAGATTCATCTAAGAGAGTGTGAGAGGTTGGATGAGAGCCTGGCTCTGGCCCTGAAACATCTCAGCACACCTCCCCACAGAACTGCACACACATGCTCGCACACTGATACAGACAGGCAGAAGTGTCACCAGACACACACAACAACAGACACAAAGACACACAGTGACACAGGCAACGTAGAGACACACAAGGAGAACTGGATGGAAGCGTCCACCCTGCTGGACACCTGCAGTGGTGAGTTATCATGCTTTTATTTTGACTGTCAGTCGCTGTTTGCACCACTGTGTTGCTGTTACCCTGTGTTACCATCAGTTAGCATTTCATTAGCCTGCCAGGCTAGACAGTGAAGTACAAATTCAGCAGCAGGCTGTTTGATTGTCTTAAAAGGACAGGCCACTTAACTGGGAATTTGTAGTATGGAAGTTGATGGTATGTCCTGGTAAGGACGGCTCTCAGTCAGCACTCAGGTGTCGCCATGGAAACACCCACTTTGAGACTTGATCCTTTCAGATGCTGTTTCCACAAATATGTCATGAAACACTTGTGGAAAGTTTTAATGTCACCACACTCTTGGTTTTCTGACCCCACCCCCTTCTCTCGCTGTTTCCGCTCCAGCGGCCTCTCACAGCCAGCAGCTCTCCCGCCTGCTGCATCTCGCTGCCAGTCACGGCCTCAGGAGGGTGGCTTCATTTCTCCTGCAGCAGCCGGGAGCCCAGGAGGCCCTGAGGAAGACCGATGCTAAGGGACGTACTGCAGCCTGTGTGGCAGAGAGCAGAGGACATCAGCAGCTGGTGGAGCTCTTCGCTGAGTGAGTGTCTCATATCACAGTTTAGCAAAAATATACATAATATATATAAATATCTGCTGGAGAGAGAGGCTGTCTCCATGTCTTTAGGTAGTTTAAAGGTGTTTAGGTTATCATCCTCATGAACATGATATCACAGGAGGGAACCTCTTCAGATTTGGCACAAACGGCCACTTCACTCAAAAAAAATGATAAAAATTTGATGGAGAATGGTCAAGGTCACTGTGACATCACAATGTCCTGCATAAATACCTGGTCATTTTTCATCCATCCATTCACTATCTGTACCACTTGTCCAAGCTGGAGCCAGTCCCAGCTGATTTAAGACGACGGTGGTTTACACCTGGACAGGTCACCAGTTTATCACAGGGCGGACACAACACAGCCACTAATCCACCAAGTGTGCACATTTTTGAACTGTGGAGGAAGCAGGAGAACCCGGAGAGAACCCACATCGGCACAGGGAGAGCATACAAACATACAAACTGGGAATCAACCCAGAGCGTTCAAAAGCAACAGTGCTGATCACCACCCATTACTTAATCAGCTGATCTGATTCAGTTTTTTTTTCCAGGAGAGACTGTGACTGTGTGTTCAGGATGACATTAGTTTACTGGTGAAGTGGGCCACATCTACTGTGGGTTCACAGAGTCACAGAGAGTTTGTCCTCAGGATGCAGTGAAGAGGTTTCACCGCAGGAAGAGCATCTAGTTCAGTCAGACTCTCTACGATGTTTCTTCATTCTCAAATGAAAAACTTGAGATGAATCAACATGTGACAGAAGTTAATCACAAAAGCACCAGTGTTTCTCTTCTTGTCCCTCAGTGCTTTACTCCGATGATCATTCATATTTAATGTATGAAGTTTTCTTGGTTAACCTAAAGGGACCTCGTCAGACCTCGTTTGACCTGAGTCAGTTTTCTGGAGGGAAGTTTTCTAATAATTTGTATCATGTGTAAACAGGAGCTGATCCTGCTGCTCCACTGGTCAACAGCTGGTGGTGGTAATGCACAAACAGTCATACCAATACTCTGAAGTCATAATAAAACTAATTAAGTAAATTCAATTCAAACTTTATTTAAATGCACATAGAGCAGACATGGAATAAACACAGATAAACACTACAAAACAACTAGTGTGAGACAACTGGACACATGAAGAAAAAAGAAAGTGGTGCAAAACAAATACAATATGTTATGCAACACTATCATGTAGAAGAACAGTAACAAGACAGCATGGAAAAATACCATCACAAGTGCCAGTAAATAACTGTACACATAAATAAATAAATGACTGTGTCATTTTGAATTGAATCAGGAATTACACAAAACTGTAAGTCAGACACACAGGCCGTGACCTGGACCTGGACTTTCCCTCACATGTGAAGGAAAAGACACTAACAAACTTCCTCCAACCACTTCTCCTCAACCTCAGTGGAAAACATAATCAGGTCAAGAAAGATGTGGAGGAGAATTTATAAGGACTTAGGAAAAGAGTCCGACTGCACTTACACTTAATGTTGTTGTTGTTTTTTTATTTTTAATAACTTGATTTGCAACACATGGACAATAAATACTTCTTTTTCTAACCTGGCACAAACTCAAAGCAAACAGATGGAAATGATAAAATAAGATAATATGAAGGAGAAACACAAATGAATTGAAGCATTAAATTAACAAAAAGATCGAAGGAAGCAATAGATGTGAATACATTTCTGTTTTTAAGTAGAGAAAATTCATTACTACATTAAGTACTGGCAGGGGAAATAGTGCCATTTTGTTATGGTCATGATACTTACTAACTACAGATTCAGTCTTTTTGTTCCTCATGATTTCACTCAAGTGGACAGATTGAAAGATAAATCTGTATTCATGGATTTGAGCTTCAGCCAATCAGATAAGGACTTCACAAAGATTTGGATCATGTAATAAACATAGTAGAATAGTTGCTTTGTTGTTTCTACATTTATGAGGATCTCCTGAGGAGAAACTACAATGGTGCTTTGCTTTAATGCTTTATGTTGCTGTGGAAAAAAAATCATTATCTTGTTTCCTTTCATAGAGGGTGGTCCAGTGTTTTCTAGGTTTAAGGAGATAAGATGGGAAGCACTGGTGCTACTTTCCTTATCACTGAGAGAACTGGATCAGCTCTTGTCACGTCTGCTGCTCAGATACTTGAGCTTATTTCTCTCAGTTTAAATCTTCTTAACCTCAAAGTCAGAGACCTGAACTAGTGATCACTGACAGAGGTACAGACTGGGAGGACAGAGAACAGGAAGTCTTCTGTAATTGTAATCCATAAGTCTTCTCTCTGTGCAATGGCTGCTCGACAGGTTCTGTGTTGTTCCCACACAATGACCCATTTAGTATTAGATACTGACAGCTCTAACTGTCAGATATGAATAATTCAACATACACTTACACCCACACACACACACATTGCTTAAGCTCACATCTGTACTGGTGCTGTGATTGACAGACACACACAGGCCAGGCTGCTGCTCTTGTTACTGTAGCACTGTCAGGTGTTGTGTTACATCATGTATGAACATGTGCACAATCAGGGGTTAGTGGATAGTTAGTTGTGGGTCAGAAGCAGTTTGCTTGGTTGAGTTCACAAACATTTTCAAACGCACTTACAGACACACAACACTGTGACACTAAGGTTCAACAAGGAAGTGATTATTGAATATATAATACACTGTGTATATATACACACATATACATATAAGATATGTACATGCCTTTGTTGAGCTCTGTTTCTGAGTTCAGTGTTGATCATTTATCTTGAGATGACAGGTGAGATACAGGTGTGTTTCTTCAGCTATGTTTGATGTGTCATGCGTTGTTGTTCTTGTTACAGGTATGAGGCGTCTTCAGGTATTCAGGTGAAACCAAAGGAGGAGCCGCACTTTTACCCAGAAGGCCGAGTGTTACAGCACCATGCCAACCTCGATACCTACACCCTAACTTCCTCTGGCTGTCTGCGGGGGGAACAGGGCTCAGAGCCTGATGACCTACAGGAGGATGTGAAGGAGCTGAGGAGACTGATCCAGATCCACAGAGACTCAAAGGTAAATGACAGATGACTTTGATCAGCTTTGCTACTTTAGTTTGCCGTGGTGCTCACATCTGTAATGATGCTGTTGTTGAGAAACACACGCAGGCTGCAGGGCCTGTTACTGTACTGCTGTCAGGTCTTTGTGTTGCAACATGTACATGTCATGTGCACAATCAGGAAACAGATCGTTATGAAGCTGTGGTTTAGCAGCAGTTTGCTTGGTTATGTTACAACAAACACACAGACGCAGCAATGTCACACTAAATTTCAACTTTTCTACTGGCCCTGGTGGTGCGTGTTGCAAACATTATTTTGTGTATGCTGCACCTCCAGCTGGAGGTTGATGTTAGACTGCTGCCATGGTAACCGTGTGTTAACATGGAGCTATGAGGTCACCATGTGTTCTCATAGTTTGATGAGGAGGAGCTGAAAAACTCACAGTGTGTGGCTGCACCTTCTCAGGAGATCTCAGTCAGGGTCAGAGTTAGATTGACAGCTCTCACACACACTAAGATATGTTTATGTATTTTTGTTAAAGTGCTTCTGAGGCACTTTGTGTTATGATGCTGACTCTGAGTTTGTCCTCCTAGCCACAGCAAGAGTGTGATTTTGCTGGAACCACCACAGCGACCCTCGTCAGTCCTTCCTGTGGGCAGCAGCTGTGCTCCAGCAGACCAGAGACCAGGCAGGATGCAGGCCTGGCTGTGGTAACCACCGAGAACTGTAGCACGGCAACAGAGGAACAGGGAAGTCCTTCATCATTGGATGAGAGAAGAGAAAAGGAGTGGCCTGCTGTTGTCACTCATACATCCTGTACCAGAGGACATCGTTGTCAGAGCCAGGAAGCCGGGGAAGGACCGAGGACCACACCAGCTGCCAACTCTCCTGCTGGCCGGAACAGGAAAAACAAAAAGAGAACTACAAAAATCACAAGACGTGGAGCACAACTTGCAGAAAACAGAAATACCCCGGTGGCAGGTAGAGGAACTGCACAGGGGTCCGCCGAGA
This sequence comes from Selene dorsalis, assembly GCA_900303245.1. Lineage (NCBI taxonomy): Eukaryota > Metazoa > Chordata > Actinopteri > Carangiformes > Carangidae > Selene > Selene dorsalis. The sequence continues at coordinate 14,283 of OMNW01031391.1, forward strand.
CAACAGGAAGTGGACCAGAGAAAGAAGGAACTGTTTCAGCAGTGGCATCTGTGCTTGTTGACAGAGAATCTACAGAAACTCTGCATAGTTCTGGAGCACAAGAGATTACAATACCCAGAGAGCCAACTAGGTCTGGACTAGGTGGTGATGGGACATGTACTGTCAGGAAAGCAGTTGCCTTGCCTACCACCACTGTGGTAGAAAAACAGGAAGGAGAGGTGTGGGAAGTGGACATGCTGATATGTGAACGAGCAACTGAGACGAAGACGGGGACAAAAATTCCACCTGAAACAGAAGTCCAGGTGACCTCAGCTCTGGGACCAGCCGCTCACAACACAGGTGAGTTCTCGCTCGGTGAACACAATATTTCTCATCCAGTGAATAGTTTCTTTTGTCGATTTAAACTGTCAAAGAATGAATCAGCAGAAAATGCAAAACACTCGTTGCTAATTACATTGCAGCACCCATTTAAATAGAAAAGACTTTGGTAGACTCAAGAAATATACTGGATTAAAGCAAATGACTTATTTTTAATATCACAACATAACAGTCATTTAAGAATAGATTTTATTATATTAGATATGAATAAAGCTGTCCTGCTTTTAGTTATCAGTTCCTAAAAAAAACACTTACACTGACCCAGCAATGAGTCTTGGAGTCTGGTAGTCAGTGACCAGTCAACATCCGTTGATAACCCATAGTCAAAGCAGCCTCACTGAGCCTGATATACTCTAACTCTATACTAATAAAAACATTATTATGAATATTAGATGAGATCCTCCTGAATCTGTGCAGGTTCGTCATAGTATTCTTAATTCTTCTTCTCATATTCTTCAGTTTTGACCTCTTGAATGAAAAGTGAAACATCTTCAAGGATCTACAACCAAGTTCACTTCACCTAGATTCATCATGTAGCTATCACAGATCATCATGAAGATCCATGTCAGGGCTCCAGACTAACTTTTTTTTCTAGGAGTACATTGGCCCCTAACTTAACATTTTAGGAGCACAAGCAGAAAATTTTGGGGCGCACACTGTAAATCGACTTGCAAGGCAAATATTCACATTTCCTTTTCACCGGTGGTATTTAAATATCAGGAAGGAAGGAGGAAAAACATAAGCAGCTTTTCTGTAACATTATAAGACGGCGCACTGCCCCCTGCCCAAGATGAATGAACGGGCGATTAAAAAAAAAAAAAAAAAATCCACTAGTCTCCTTGAAGCAGCAGCTTGCGCACGACAACAACAACAGAATTCTACAAATAAACATCATCATCCTTTTCCTCACACACATTTGTCTGCCACCTGTAATGAATTCAGATTTACTGGTTGCACATGCGCAGGTGGATTAAGATTTTACTTGGCACTGTCTCAAATTTTAAGGGCAAAATGTCTCCATTTAGGGGCAGTCTGGAGCCCTGCATGTGGAGTGGTGCCTGAGTCCAGTGTTCCCTCTCTTTTAGCTCTGTGTTTGGTCTCCCCTCAGGTGCTCTTTGAACGAGTGTCTAGATGTGACTGATCTGTCTGATTGTATCTGGTTTCACTCAGGCTCCTGAGCAGTGAGTTATTATTAGTCAGGTGTTGGTTGGGTGTCCTCTTAAGTAAGGAACTTGGTGATTACCCCGTCACGTTTGGTGCCATGAGCTGAGCTGTGATAGGGCAAAGTGCGTAAAAGAAAACACCAGGTTTCCTCTGCAAGTCTTATTCTATTCCTGTCTTTTTTCAGTGACCATGGGCCAGGAACACTCCCAGGATCCCCAGGAAACCGAGTCAGACCAAGAGGAGCCAGGACGGCCCGACTCCACTAACGAGAGTCCTCAGTCTGAGAGCAGAACCAGCCCCAGGTCCCCGGACGCAGAACAAAAACCCCGGAGACTGTTGTGGCGGGATGGAGGCTGGGTTGGAAATGCAATGGGTTCACCCCCATGTGGACTTGAAACGGTATCGAAAACAGTCTGGTATCAGGGTGAAAACTCAGATCAGGGTTCCAGTGCAGCGTCTCAGATACAGCAAGCGAACTCCCAGTCGGTCTGGTATGACAGTGACATAATGTACGAGGGAAAACATGAACAATTGGAGCAGGCCGACTGTGATCTGAGCTCAGCCCAAACTCCTAGTCCTAGTCCTCCACAGCTGTTAGAGCAGGGTCTTAGTTCTCAGTGCACTGCTCTGAGTCAGCCACATGCTGCTGGAGCACTGCCAACACTGTCACATGGGCCTGCTGCACAAAGACAGGAAGTACACAGCTCACAGCGAGAGGAGGAAGTTGGGCCAGATTGGAAGGAAGGAGGAGTGACGGGAGGCAGAGAGGAGGTGGGCCTCACAGAGACCACTTATAGCAGAGAGAACTGTGAAGCAGCCGACATTGAAGAGACTGGCGAGGAGAAGCCAGTGGGTGAGGAGAGAGGAGCAAAGGGCAGGAAAAAGAGGAGGAAGAAGAAGGGGAGGAGAGGAGGTGCCGAGGCCACACTGAGCTCCAGCTCCAGTATCGACTCTCAGAGTCAGAGTGAGACCCTGATTCACAGAGAGCCAGCAACTAGCTTGGGCCCTCAGTCAGGGACGGACCGAGAGGCCCAGGATCCAACAAAAAGGGCACTGCTTCAGTCTCCCACAGTTTCCGAGCCTGCCTGCGGAGAGGAAGCTGATGAGGACGCCATGCATCTACCAAGCCAGACAGAGGCTCCTACCAGGGACACTCATGAACCTGCCTGTGACGTTACAGCCCCAGAGTCTGGTTACACTGGGACTACAGGCCATGGGAGAATGGACCTAACTGAGGCATCAGAGACAAAGGAATCATCAGAGGACCTGAAGCAAGTCTTCTGTGAGGACTTAAATCTGGATTCTGCTGTCGCTGCCTCGGATCTGAGTCAAATGGTTGTCATCAAGACAGAAACTATGGCTGGGCCACAAGGAGGGAAGGAAACACTTGAATCCTCAGACCTGGAGTCACAGGGTGCTGCCAGTCCAGTCCAACAAACAGCTGATGATAAAGAGACAAAGGAGCTGGCAGCTGCTGGAGAAGATGGAGAATCTGTGGACCTGACAGGTTTGTTGGAATCTAAATGTCCAGAGGAACTTCCTGTCCGACATTCAGATCCGACAGGACTCACAGAGGACCGCTCTCTGGTGGAATTTCCTGAACAGAATACACAACATGTACAATCAGTGTGCTCTGCAGAGGCTGCGGCTCTGCCATGTGAAGGTACAGCAAATTGTTCCGCGTCTCAGATACGGGAAGGAAACGCTGAGGCAACTGTGAGGGAATATTTAGTGCATTGTTTGGACTCTGAAATGCTGAGAGATCAGCAGCCCAGCGAGGAGAGGAGACGTGTAGTCTGGGCGGGCGATGAGGGAGAGGGTGAGGAGACCAGTGTGGAGAGGAGGAGAGACAGAGAAGACAGTAGGATGGTGGACAGTGAGGAGTTGTCTGCGTCACATAGAGAAACGGAGCAGAGCTACGATGACAACCTGCTGGCCACTGCTGTAGCAGTAGTAACTGTAGCAATAGCATCAGCCGTGGTGAGCATAGAGCTGAGCCAGCAGACAGCTAGCAGTCAGTCAGACAGTCAGCAGTCTGCTCATGATCCACTGTCAGCACAAGATGCCAGCACTCTCACTGATGCATTAAAGCAGCACCTATACAGCCCCACCCAGTCCACTCAACTGTCCAGTGACAGACAGACATGTCACCTGTCAGCTGAGACTGAGGACCAGGATGTCCACCATTCACCCCCTGGTCCTCCTGAAGGAGCAGCTAACAGTGACAGGTCAGAGGGGTCAGACAGTGAGGCAGCACAGTTACATCACAGAGACCTGTCTGAGGCTGCACACACTCCCAGTGTACACACAGAGGAAGTACAACCAGAAACTACACAAAACAAAGCTACACCCGATGAAACAATAACATCTGAGGAGGACAGACAAGCTCACCCGCAGACAGAAACCCAGCAACATCTAGAGTCCTCTCACACACTGTGTCCTGAGTCTGAGTCTAGGGGTAATCCCCAAGACCAAAAGTGTCAGAGCAGAGAGATGCAAGATAAAGATGGGGATCTCCCTGATGAAGCTCCAGCTGCTGAGGATGAGGGAGGAGGGCAGGTCCAGGAACAGGACTATCCAGCAGACTCAGACAGGGAGAGTCAGACAGGGCAAACAGAGAGCGGCCACATGTCAGACTGTCAGGCTGAAATCTCTGACAGTGTTGAGACACCATGTGAGGAGAAGGGTCCCGGTGTAACACTCCCTGCTGGCCCCTGTGACCCGGCTCCTGTGGCCGATCCCATTCCAGATGAACCTACTGCCCCCATTAGTGTGGAAACAGGTGCATCCCAGTCGACCCAGTCACCGGTGGACAACAGTAAAGGTCCTGAGTCTGGAGCAGAGGTTGACGAGGATGTTGTATGTAATGAAGACCAACACTCAGTGGATACGGTGGATGGATGGAAACAGAGAGAGAGAGAGAAGATGGAAAGAGAAGAGGAGGCGAGGAAACGGGTGGTCACATCAGAGGACGCATCCCACACAGGTAAATACCTGTCTGTGTGTCTGTCTGTCTGTCTGTCTGTCTGTCTGTCTGTCTGTCTGTCTGTCTGTCTGTCTGTCTGTCTGTCTGTCTGTCTGTCTGTCTGTCTGTCTGTCTGTCTGCCTGCCTGTCTGTCTGTCTCTTGTTGTTGTTGTTGTTAACAGGCGAAGGTTTATTTTTGTGGTCATAAATGAGTCTAATATTAGTCAGACTCATCCACAAAAATAAAGACTGACTCATTTCAAGATGAAGAACGTCTGACACCCCTTCCCCTGGAATGACTCATGCTGACATTAACATTGCCTCACCTGCAATGAGCAGAAGCACTGAACAGCAAAACACAGGAAACCATGATCTGATGTTTGCTAGCGTTGTTATGGAGACAGCAAAGAGAACGGGAAGGATCTTGAGAGCCTGCAGTCATTTTTACTGTCACACTCTTCACTGAGAGTGAATCGTCTTTGTAACTGTTGAATTCTTATGAAATACAATCGCTGCCTGCTGGTTAGCTGTGGGATGAGGTTCCTCTATCTGCCATTTTTTGTATTAAAAAAGTTTGAATTTACCCAGAATTCATTCTACCACTGTCCATGTAAAGAACTACACTGCTTTGGGCAACAGATGAATTCAGATGTCATCTAGTCTGACTCTTTGTTCTATTGTAAGTCGCAGTCAACGTCTCCTCTAGGTGTAGCACTGTAAAACTGTAGTCCATGTAGGATCACTTCACTGTGACTGTGTTTACCAGTGCATGAGGCAGTTGCACAAAAGGCATTTAGTTTTCTATGTAAGAAAAACAATGAGGCATTTGCAGCGATGAAAGTGATTACAGTGGTAAAACTGTACAGTTTTCCTGGAGACAGTTGGTATGCTGGCATTAGTGCTTCTTAATATCTCGCTTCTACTTTCTATCAAAGAGAAAAGATCTTGTTTCCAAGCGCATTTTTATTTAACTTTTTGCAAACAACACAGCATTAATAAATGTATAAAACACAGGAAGTTAAACCAGACAAACACACACACACCCACCACGTATGTTGTCACTACACTCAGTAGTGACACCATACTTGGTTTTCACTTGCTGAGCCTCCCTGAGTCATGATCCAGCTACTCTGATACCCTTGTGGCTCCAATCAGTGAGACTGGCCCAAAGGCCAGCTGGGAAGTCAGGTTTTCATGAATATGGGTTAACAAAGAAAAACAATTACTAGATCCTTTTAATTTCCTGACTTTACACCAGATGTTCAACACAGTCTTTAAACCACTTGTCTTTTATTAGTGTTGCTGCTTTCCCAAGAGATGTGTATGATTTTTTTTTCTTTCTTTTTTGATCCTATCCAAAGCAACTGAGTCAGGTGGATTTGGGGTCATCTATGAACTGTGTTAAAATAAATGAGACTTGTGCAGCCCACAGGTACAATGGTGGTGCAGCTCAACCTATATTAATGATATAATAGAGCTTAGGCTGTATCGGTGAAAAGTAAATTCAGCTGGCCATGGAGATGGCCAGCTGAATACTGATTAACACTGCATATTTACTAGGTTTATAAGAAAGCGTTTGGCCATTGGATAGAGGTGGACACTTATTGATTACACTGGTAACGCTCTCCCACAAACCAGATACACATTTTCAGATTGGGTCCTGGGCCATTTTGTATTAAGAAAAGCATCTTGACTACAGATGAGAATATTGGTAGCAGCCAGAGACACACAACATAGTAAATAAAAACAGCTTTGGTTAAATTATGAAAAATCCTTTCTAACATGAGATGTGTAACACACCACAACTGCTGGTCTGCAGCCTACAGTGAGCATGAGTAACCACTGAGGTGGACACATAAGATAGAAGTGCATGCTGAATCAAAGTTTGGGGAAGCAGATCCACCAACCTCCAGTGAGCATTCATCTATAGACTGTGTAGTCAAAGGATATTTACACAGCAATAAATCACCCAACAACACCAGAAACAATGAACATAAGGAGCTTGCTATGCCTCACCAGTTCCTTTGATAATCAGACCTTCCTTCTCAGAGAAGTTTAGTAGATGACCATGGGCTCATGTGATGTTGATGGTATGGAGGGAATCTCTCAGTCAACAAGGATCATGACAAGAGATCCTCCAGGCTGTGACACTTTATCCAAGAAGGCAGTAACATCTTTAGGATATTTAAAAAAATGTCTCCTGTTTAATCCTGAGGATGGCTTTATAAGCAAAGGCGATCCCTCCGTCCTTGAGCTGTTGTTTCACCGAGTGAAATTCCTTAAGGATTCGTTTCCTTACAACAGCTGCAGAGAAATCCTTGAATATCATGGCTGGGGCACCTCATAGAGTAGAGACTCTGTTTTCCTTGCTGCCTGCCTGATCCAGACTTTATCCTGAAAATTGTATTGAGTAGAGAAAGACTTTGAAGAAAGTAAGAGGGCTAGAGCCCGTGCTGCCTTCAAGAAGCTCAATGACACATATATTGCACCGCCGACTCCTGTTCTTTAGATCGTCGATCTTATCCAGTGCTGCGTCCAGCCCACTTTCAACTTCAGAGAGCTTAGTGATGTGAATTGCTGCAACATCCTCAGAGTTTGAGATGCACTTACTGTCATCTGTGAATCTAGTGTTGAAGTTTTTTTCAGGACTGGTTCAATCTTCTTGTCAGTGGAAGCTTCCAGACCTTTGAGCACTTCAACAGTTATTCTTTCCACCAAGCTGTTGCCGTCTACTTGACCTAGAATTGGTGCCGTGTTGTCCGCCATGTTAACTTGGCTGCTCTGGGCTGACTGAATTTCTCCTTACTAAGTGGATTTGGAAATAAGGTTGAGCTTTTACTGAATGCCAGGATTTTCAAACCTCTAGACTAAGATAACTGCTCACTTTGGCTGCACTTTCTATGAAATACAGACTGAAATGGTAAAAAGCTGTGGGAATACAGACAGTTAGCTGCTACTAATATCTTAGAAATAACATTAAAGACTTTTGCTGCTATCTTATCTATCTCTTGTTTTGAAACTTCACAGTTTTCAGCAGAAGGATCACAACATTTGACTTTCTGTAAATGACAGCACACAGCTGATCGATGGACATGAAATTGCCTCCTTCACCAGTAAATGACTGGAAAGATCTTGGAGCATAAAACCACAGAGCAAACTGTTACTACCAATGAGCCAGAGAAGCTGCAGTTAGTGGAGTGATCCAGTTCCATACAGTCCAACAGATCATGTATCGACAATCAAATCTATAGAGCAAAATCAATTCCTCTATCAGGCAGAAAACTCTCCTCATGACATTCTTCATCTTCATTTATCATGATAAACACAGCCATGTTGCGACTTCAGTGTTTTTCTTTAGTTTGGTCTCTTGTGCAGCACCCAAACTAACTTTAAGTGATTTTACTAGTACAAGAGGAGAATAAAGGGAAATTGAGTGCCTCAGTAAACATTTAAGGAAACCTTAAGGAGAAGACGTGAGTGTGTTTTGTGGAACAGTTTTCATTTCATTAAGTAAATCTTAAATTGCACTTAAAGGAAAATCTCACTTTAAGGTGCTTTGCGCGGCTGCCGCCACGATCTTTCAGCTGTTTTGTCTTCACAGAGAATGAAGGGAACAGGGCAGGGACTGTGTGGGGGTGTGGGGGTGTGTGTGTAACAGTTGTTGATCCAGCTCCTCTTGTTTGTATGGAGCACTGTATCCAGGCAACGTAATGATGTCATCAAGACTTAACAGTGGACAGTGAAACTAGAGTTGGACTGAGAAATGGTTGTGGTGTGTGTGTGCGCCATGATGTATGATGCATCAATAGTAATATTTGACCTCCTTAGCTCCTTGTCTCTAACCCGATGATGTTCTCTGTTCTCTACAGAACCAGAAGCACTCCAGCAACAGTCCGAGCAGACCAGGACACACTCAGACAGCACATTTCCTGGGCAGGTGAGTTCTTACTCCGGTGTGTTGAATGTATCAGACTGATTCACAGTAACAGTGTTGTGCCAGTGTTACATCTAAAAAATAACTAGTGTAACGTTTAGTTCATAGAAATGAAAATGAACAAGTTCACATTCACAGTTCATTTTTAAAAATTCAGTTCACACTTCCAAAAATCACCTGGTTCATGTTCGTTTGTGCCATTTTTTATTAAACAAGCCACTGATCCTTTCTAGTAGAACCTTCTTCTACCTTCCTTCACCAGCCACCAATCACTGTCACTCCCAGACTAAATGAATTATTGAATCACTGAAAGCACAGTCATGAGTTAAATTTAACACAAAGAAAGGTTGAGATTGAGAATATATTTTCCCACTTCTTCTGCTGAGAGAGGAAAAACAAGGTGAAGTTAAACTATACTGTATGTGGAAATACCTGGTGGTATTTTTTGTCTATTTTCACTTGTTTGTTCATAAAACTGCTTCAAATACTCAAAAAGCAGTAGTAGATGTGTCTGTACCAGCTATACTGCAGCAACATACTATTGATGCTGGGCCATGTCTATGGAGAGGTCATGTAGCTTTCTGTAAAACTGACACAAAACATGAGAGACACTGACGCTCATGTTCATCACTTGACAACCGATTCATTCAGTTCCACATTCACAAAAAAATATGAATGCATTCAGTGAATGCTGTACATGCACAACACTGTCCTCTGCCCCATGTGAAAACAAAAGTGAAAGTTTTTAACCTGACTTAAAGCACAAGTTTACTGTGATCAACACAGTACAACATTTGTCTCTTGAAGTGTAGTGTATTCATAAGTCAGACGTTTCCAAAAAAGAATAATACTCATGTAAAAGTATTTGGAACAAGTAGAGGAATGAAGTAAATGTTCTTAGTTACTGTCCATTCCTGCTCTTTTATTCTCTCTATCAAAGGGGATGATATTTATTAGAATTCCTCCTTCAAACAGCTCTGTTTTTTATAAATGGTCACCAACACTGTAGTTTTTATTTCCAGCTCAAAGCTGTGAACAGTTAAGCTCAGAATTTGTCTCTGCAGGAGAAGTAACGTCCTCATGGGTCATATTATTTATCCTCTAGATTTCCTTTCATCTCCTGACAACATGTTGTCCCTTGTTACTTATCTTCTTCTTTTTCCTTATGTTAGAAATAAAAGTGTTTTCTATCTATAAGTGTTGCTCTAGCCGTCACCCTCCTCGGTTTTATAAACCATTACTGAGATTTAATTTCATGCGTCAACATCCTAATGTGAATTTATTTCTTGTCTGAACATGAAACAGCATATGCGCAGATGATTAAACTGTGTGAATAGATTTTGTGAAACGGTCATATTTGTCACATATTGAGAGCTAGATACACACACACACACACGCACACACAGAGGAGCTCTTCAGTTTTTCCACAGTGAAGTAGCCTGCTGTCCAACTTGACTCCAGTTGTTTAATACTACGCCTCTGAAGTCACCGGCAGCTCTCGTCTGTGAAGTCAAACTCAAACACACGCACAGTCGCCTCCTCTAAGGAAATAAAGGTCTAAACGCTTAGAGAGCTGCTCGACTCTGATCGTTGCTGTGTGCAACTGAATTTATATCGCTGTCACTAATGCTGAGTGTGTATCACATCTGTCACCTGCTGGTTGCTGTGGTGACTGTAGTTGATTCGGCACTGAATCATGTGTGATGTGTGGGACAGTGACCTTGTCTCAGCACTCACCTGCTTGCTGTGTTTGTCTTCATGTGTCCTCTGCTGCCCCCTTGTGATCACAGCAGCTGTAACTATGACCAGATGTGAGACTCTCTCTCTCTCTCTCTCTCTCTCTCTCTCTCTGCGTCACAGCTGGACGGTGTACAGCTGTTACTGCCATGGTTACTGCAGTGTTTGTATGGTGCTGATTGGTTACATATGGAGCCTGACTGACAGCACCTAAACGCACACAGTGTACTGTGCTGAATGTGGGACTATAAGTGGACTGTAGAGCAGCAATCGCAATTTAATTACACATCTACTAAATACATGTATGTGGAGCTGATCAGAGACATTTAACAGAGATTAAAAAACACCATTAAAAAGGAAACACTGAAACAAAAGTTTGTGTTAGCGATTAAAAAGTGAAACATAAGCTATTAGAACAAACTGCAATTTTACACACCAGTTATTTTGTTGTATTGTGATATTAGTAAGACAATTTTAATGAGTGAGAACAGATACCAGAACCAGTGCTGAGTCGTCTTGAAGTTATTAGCTGGGACATGTTTGCCTTTATTCTGGATGACAGTGAGATTTAGACCACACAGGCTCACAAGTCAGATTCAAACCTATGGTCGCTGTGGTCAGGACTAAGCCGATGTGGTACCAAATGAGCCACTGAGGTCTCCAGGCCGAAATAGATTTTCGCACACAGATCGTTCTAGATAAACACGCTGTCCCCTTTCGTTTTTAGCTGCGCCTCTGTAAAAGGCAGATCTGAGGTTGTGTACTTGTATGTAATGGACTAAGAGGTCATAGATGGCATGGAAGCCTTAAATTTAATCTTAAAATCTGTTTTTAAAACGTACTGAGACCCAGCGTACAGAGGCTAAAATAGGAGTGATGTGGTCATGTCTACTGGCTCCAGTTAAGTCTGAAAGCAGAGGTCTGTACAGTTTGGAGACAATCAATGGATTTTTGGGTAAGACAAGTAAAAACAATGTTGTAGTGATCCAGACATGATGAGATTAATTAGTGTAAAAGGGTCTCTGTGTTTTCTAAATGTTTTTTTTTTTTCAAAGTTAAGTTAAATGTCTATTTAGAGGTCTGCTGGTCAAAACTTAGATTACTGTCAAACTGGATACCAAGATTTGTTTAAAGTGCTTGCTGCATGCTGGGTGTCTCATGTCTGTTGGGTCTCTGTAAATGCTATTCTGAAGAGAAGGTTTTTTTGTAAAGTGCCCAGAGATAACTTGTTTTGAATTGGCACTATATAAATAAATGGATACAGGGAGGAGCTGAAATCAAAAGATGATTGACTTATATAAAAATCTAGGTTTGTGTCAATGGGTAGACATAAGATCTGGAAAATTACCTTGACCATATTGTTGAAGTGAAGTAATAGTTCTTTAATAATGTTGCAGTGACCTTCGAGGCTAGATGTTTTTCCATTTGCACTCCGCTTTGCTGAATTCCATTTTACAGGTGTGAATATATTTATCAAGGGCTGCTTTTTAACAGGGGACTTGGACCTTACCTTAACAAGTGCAATAAAATCTATTGAGCACAAGCAGATGGATTAGAAAAAGGCGGCTAAATCATTGGTTTGGAAACATTCAGACAAGTGTGTACTTAGACTGTCAAATAGTGTGCAGAACTGTGCTCATTTAGGATATGAGTGCATGGGGAATAAAGTAAAATAGTATTAACAGTAAGTCTACATTTATGGTCAGATATAGACATATCGGTAACACTTTACTTGAAGGGTGGGTGCATAGCACATTCATAAGACCTTTCATAAGGTGTTAATAATGTATCCATTACAAATTCATAAGGCATTCATACATTGGGTTACATTGCTATTGAATAACGAAACTGGAAAATCTTTTCAAAATAGAAGCCCCCTAATTGCTCCTGGAAATACAAGAAAAATATACCCCCATTCAGCATTCTATTGCCACGGTGAGGTGATAAGGCTGCTTAATATGAAAAGAAGCAGAAATGCTCAAAAAATCTGGCATGAACGTTAGTGGTGTCACCAGCATGTATATTTCATTTACTGCTGACAGTAATTATTAAGTCATGATTTTAATCAACAGTGGATAGAAATTCAGGGAACTTTATTTGTTTTGGGAGTGATAAATTACCAAATCAAATCAGATCAGGGACCAACAAGTTTAAAAGTGAAACTTCAAATGAAGACAAATTCTCACATGGACCTGGTGACATTTGAAGGTCTTTTTGTAAGGTTTACTTACATGATAAATAAAATAATTTTAAATTAAAATCTTTTGGATAGAGTTCTCACACTGAAGAGAACTGGCTTACCCACTTGGGCCCAGCATGCATTAGAGCATCCCAAACTGATGGAGAGTTGGAGCAGGGAACACCTACTATATACACTGTATAAAAAAGAAAAGGGTTTTATATTAAACTGGGCCCAGTGTCGTATAAACACATCTTGTTATTGTGCATTCAACACTAAGCTATTCAAATAATAGACAGGTTCATAATCTTCATGTTTTTATTTTAAACATGTCCGTCCATTGCTTAATAATTATGTATACAAGCTATTCAAATTGGCAGTTTTATTTCAAACATAAATGTGTAAATGAATAAACATTAAAAAAAAAATTCTAATCACCAACATTTTGTAACCCCCCCCCTGCACTACCTCCACGTACTCCCCAGGGGTCACGGACCCCCTGTTGAAGACCTCTGCAATATAGACAATACGATCCACAGGCCAGCGGGTGTTAAGGAGTTAAATGAATTTATACAGTGCATTCATACAAATTTAAAATAGATCATTACGATTTCTGTGGTGTATGAGTGGTTGCGGTTGACACGTCAGTGTGTTACGACTCCTGGCCATTACACACAGGTGGGTGAAGCTAGAGAGCAAAATGGAGAAAGTCAGTGGAAGAGAAGAAGAGTCCTGATCAGTGACCAGTGCTGTGTCCAGGTGTGCTGTGTTTTTATGCATGAATGCATATCTGCCTCTAGAGCAGGAGTGCCCTGTGGGCTGGGGTGAATTCTTGAAAGACTGAAATTGTCATGTACAGCTATGTTATGCGAGGAGCATTCTGGTTGTCGTTATGTGTTTAGACTGAGCAGCTTGTTAAAAACATGTACAACTGGATTCTCTCAGTCCTTTAGGACAGCTAACCTCACACTTTCTTGAATCATGAGATGTTCAATTTTTATATTCTTTCTACAGTTGAACTGAGAAAGAGATTCAACTGAAAACCACTGATGATGAAAAACGCTGACAGCATAGAAAGAACTCACAGGAAAAAGACACATTGAAAAATCTCAAAATCAGACTATCATTATCAACGGCTGTGTTTTATTTGTCAGTGTGATTTATATTTCTGCATGTCAGATCACCACCGCACGCACACACAGACACACAGAGACACACACAAAAACACACACACACACACACACCTCCTCTTCTCCTGTTATGTGACCAGAGCAGGAACAGATGAATCAGAGAGCTGCAACATGTATAATTACCACTAACTGTTACTGTTTGAAGAAGAAGCTGCAGCAGCTTCTTCTGTTCTGCTCCGTCCGATAGAAAGTCTGTTATTCATCAGATAGAGCTCCATTGTTCCTGAGCTGAGGAGCAAATGGATGAGAGGGATTTTGTCTCAAGTGGAGTGAGAGAGACAGAGAGAAGGAGGGAGGGAAGTAGGGCCTGAAGGAAAAAGGAAGAGAGAGTGGAAAGGAAGGATGGAGGGAGGGGCTGCTGCTCTGAACAGATGTGGGCAGTGAGGCTCATTTTCCAGCTCAAACTGCACAGAGAAGGAGCACCAGATTGTAGACTGACTGGATTACACATCAGGACTGTTTTTACTCTTGAGGAACAGTCTGCGCTCGAGTTTGGTTCGTACTCTGGAGCACGAATGGAAGCATTGTTTTGTCACGTTTCTCCTTTCTTCTGTTGTCCAGGAGGAGCAACAGAGGCAAAAATGTTAAGGTTCATCTGATTTGGGGCGTTTTTTTCTTCTTTGGTGGCGAGAAAATCAACAGGCTGCAGCTAACTGCTGCTGGAGCTTTCTTCCTCTGGGAGCCCCACCCTCGTCCATTCATGCTGCTTTTTTGACAGTCTCGGTGGAGAGAGAGAGAGAGAGAGAGAGACAGAGAGAGAGAGGATGGTCGAGAGACTTTAACCTGCACAATGGTTCATAGACAGTGTTTGTGGTAACGCATCGATACAGCATGTATGAGAGACACCGGCGCAGGTACAGCTTCTGTGCCAAAAGAGAGACCACAGTGGATGTGGTGTTGCTCAAGGTAGGAGTGTGTGTGTGTCTGTGTCTGTTGTGTATGTGTGTGTGTCTGTGTTGTGTGTGTGTGTGTGTGTGTGTGTGTGTGTGTGAGACTGTGAAGTTAATAATGATCAGGAAAGTGTTGCCCATGTGAAGAGTCTACGGTGTTTTTGAGCCTGTTGGTGTTTGAAACCAGTGATTTAAAAAGTAATGGAAACATCTCTTCATCTCAGGTCAGATCCTGTGGCACATACTGTGAAGGCAGCCATTGAGCTTTTGGACTTTTAAGAGACTCGATCAGTGTTTCAGGGGAACTGAGGAGCTGCAAAAGTTAAAGACACATTTAATAAAACATGGAGTGGTTAGGGTTAGTAAATATCAGTGTATGAGTGGATGTGCTGAGTCTCACCCCTGGTCATGGACTTCTTCAGTCTAACTGTCTGGTGACAGTTGTGGGTGGAGCCTCGATGTGTCTCGGCCATGACTGACAATTGCAGAAGATGCACTTAAAGCATTGCACATGAACTTATAACATTTGTAAGTCGCTGTAGACTAACGTTTTCTAAATTTAGCAACGACAACCTTCATCATGCTTTGAGTGAAGGGCGCTGTTACCATGGACAGTGGGGCAGTGGGGCTTGCTTTGGGTTTTTTTTTCTATGTGGCAAACAAGTCCCTCAGTCACTGTCAGCTCCTCCCAGCACAGAAGATGAGCCGTCCCTCAGCCTGTCAGTTGATATAACATGATTGATTATTGGCTATAGATCGATTGCACTGTCATAGAATCAAACAAATGTAATGAAAAACACCAACACAGAGCAGTCATGAGTAATTTGTTAGAGGCTGCAGGTTGACAACTTGAATTTCTCAGTTTTCTTTCTCATTAACTCACATCAGAGTTTTTTTGGAAGGAGTCATGTTCACTCCTGCTCAAGATTGTATACCTGTGGGGAAAAAAAAGCTTGGTTTGGACTTAACGACACACTCATACACACTCCCTCACACACACATACGTACACACATATAGGCTACACACATCCATATACACCAGGTTATGTGAGGTCTCTTTACTTTAAATGAGAGCGTTTGGGCAGCAAGCGTACATGTCTCCACCTGTAATGGTAAATCTGAACTGTGAGAAGCTCATGACTCATGACTGACGTAAACACTTGTACAATTATATTTTTTTCAGTAAGATACATGATGTTGACATCTACACGTGTTATTCTTTGAAATCGTGTAATCCCCTGTGTCTGCGTCTTCGAGCTGAGACATCTTGCTGGTCTCATATGCATTCATTGTGAGGACTAATCTTTTCCAACCATGTAGGTTTAAACTCAAACTCAAACATCATCTTCATGGTTAGGCTGGTATCTAAGTTTTCATCTCAGCAAATGTTCACAACCAAACAGTGTGTTTTGATTCAATTAAGTAATATTAAGAGCTGTATGACCCAGCCAGTGTAACTTAGATAATTAAATATCTGTTCCTCAGAGTCACACAATGAGACTCCGGTTTAAAACAAACCGTGGAAATCATTTGAGAAAGACTGAAGGATCAAAGAGAATGCAGTTCAGCTTTATGACTTGTTGCAACATCTTTTCTCTTACTCACTCTGCACATTCAGTCTGTTCTCTTCACAGCTGAATACCAGTACAGACATGCACTGAAGGGCATCATGGGAAATACAGTCCCTGAAGTTGGTTTTGAGAAGCAAGCGTGGCTACAGTAAATAAGGCAGTGGTTGCATAATAATACTGGAACACGGTGTAAAAGCAAAGGTGCACATTTGTATTCAGGTGCTGTGAGTCTGAAACAACCAGGAATCAGCTGATGGTGAGAGATGTGTTTGTTTGTGTACATCAGCCGAGGTTTTTCAGCTGTAGTTGTGGCTCAGGTGTAGATTGGACAACTTTTCCAACTTCTGCCTCTGAAGATGAAGCTTTTATAGAGGGTAACTGAGGTTTGTCCAGAAAGTCTATTGATCTGTTACAAGGTGATTTTTCCAAAAATAAAATCATCACTAAATCTATAGACAAGGTCTCTAAGTTTCATTACTGCAGACTGTACGTGCTTGCAAGTAGAAACTGATTCATTATTAAAGAGCAGCGACCAATGTGGAAACTCCAACTAAGATACATGGTGTTTCACCGACCCATGATGCAAATATGTTCAGTCTACAGTTAAAATCTGCACCGTAAACTTATCATGTAACCCTGTCTTAATGCTAACCACTGAGGGCAGGCTGAAACGAGACTCAGCTGTAATGACCCGCCCATTACAACTGTTGGTAGGTTACACTGGTGGAGGTGGTGGAGAGATGCACACTGAAGATGTTAGAGGCCATTCTGAACAACTCAGGTCATCCACTTCATAACACCTGGAAGGATCAAAATAACAGCGGTGGTGGACGCTCCTCTCTCTCCGCTGCAGGACAGAGAGATACAGAAGATCCTTCATACCTACAGCCATCAGACTTTGTAATTCTTCTGCAAATGGTAGATGAGCTGACAGACAAATGAGTTTGCCTTTGGGATTAATAAATAATTCTTATTTTTGTCTCTTATCTAATAATAATCCAGTTGCACATTTCTGCTCTGCTGCTTGCAAGGATGTCAAAACGGAATCGAGAGCCAAGGCCTCAGTCTTCTGACCTCTGAACAGTATGTGGCTCAGTGCTAACACTGAGGTCAAAGGTGACTTATTCAGATCAAATGACGGGACTGAACATGTGTTTAAATCCATTTTTTAAAATGTGCACTTGTGCAGACATGAACGTGTGGAAGAGACAAGACCAGATAAGTGGCTAAATTTGGATTAGCCTGAATTAGTTTGTCCAGTTTACTAGTGCACACTTTGGTATTTATAAGTGTGCATGACCTCACTCTACTTCCCTCATGTTGATTGGCTGAACAGTGCGCCTATACCTCTGAAAGATAATAAACATCTCCTTGGTCTTGGAGGTGTTCAGAAGTAGGCAGTTCTTGACGCTCGATTCACTGAAGGCCGTTGTCAGATCCTTTGAGCTCTGCTCCAGTCTGTGTCCATCTCTGTACTCAGTAGCCAGAAAATGGTGGGACCATGTCCTTCACAGCTGTCTGTCATCAGACAGCAAACACCCTGCACATTTCAGCTGAGTCCTGAGACAGATGTGTAGTTGTGTTCAGAAGTCATTCACACATTCACAAGCTAACCGCCAACATCCTCTGAAATGCTTGATGCAAGATCACATCACATGTTCTGATGAGCTGGATATTTAGATAAAAACAGAAGAATTTCCATTGATGCTCATATGGAGGACTTAAATGAGACATGGCCACATGTCCACACAGCTTGTGCTTGTCCAGCATGTGCTGCCCGCCTGCAGACTGAAAAATGCTGTCTGTTGTCCACTGCTTGTTGGAGAGTCGCTCTTTGTGCACAGCTCTCTTGTCTGCAGGATGTTGATAATAGACAGAGCAGGAACATGGAGCCAGGACAACAGATCCATTGAGACAAGTGGACAGGCGGACAAAGAAGATGTTGTCTCCACTGATTAACAATCACACTATTAGATATGAGGTCACTCTGATGGCTCAACCTACAGGAGCTACACAACAGACCAGTGGGGTCAAGCTGTTCAGATCCAACACGAACATCTTTCAGTCAGCTGTTTTCTCTGCAGACTTCTGTGGATTGCGGCTTGCGTCTATGTGGATAACACATATATTGAGCACAGAATAAATTTATATTTGATCAGGTTAAGTGATCATTTGCCCACAATTACTTTTTCTTCAATATAATTTGTGTGTTTGCAAACTGTATTTGCACTCAGAAAGTCCCACTAGAGTCAATACCTGTGGGGAGACTGTACTGATCCTCAGTGTTACAGTGTAGGAGGTGGATTACTAATACACCATTATTTACAGTAGCATCAGTGACACATGATTATAGCACAGACACTGATGTGCAGTAGTCACAATGTCAAGTAAGGAGAATTAATGCGTGTATGTGTGGATGCCTGTTCTTGATTAGCACAAAGCACATGTGTGTGCATGTGTGAGTCCTGATACACGTGCCTGCATTTGTCCACAGGTCTTTGTGTGCATCCTGCAAAATGCATGTATATGCACGCATTAGACCGTTGTAAGTGTTCATTCACTTAAGGTACTCAGAAGGTCCTTTCTGAGTATAATCACATTTATTTAGCCACTAAGTATGAAAATACAAATATACTCTGTATCCCTCTGTTACTTTGAAAAAGAAAGGAGAAACTTACTCTTAGTCGTCATGGTCTGAAGTATTTACAAAATAAAACAGTTGATGATTGGAGATCATTTATTTAGTATAGAGAAGTGTATCACAAATTTTGACTGACCATATTTAAAGTCTGGTATGACAGGTTTATGAACAGCTTCTTGGTAAGACCATCATTTTATAAATGATAAATTCAATGAGTAATCATAGAAACAGTTATGACTGTAATCATTTTTTCCAAAGATTGTAATATTTATTTATCAATTACACTGTATAGTGGCACATTCAGTATAATTTTCAATCCAAGTCCAGTGAATATAACTAAGATGCTCAATGAGTTAAAAATGGCATCTGAACTTGATTTTTCAGTAAGACCAAAGCTTTGAATTACAGTGCCTGAGACCCTGAAATGTGCAGTGGATATGACATGAGACAGTTATCAGAACAGAACGCGGCCTCAAAAGGGAAATGA
>OMNW01031392.1:0-44315 GCA_900303245.1 Selene dorsalis
ATTTCTAATTATATTATATTATATTATATTATATTATATTATATTATATTATATTATATTATATTATATTATATTATATTATAACTATATATTATATTGTGCACTGAAACATAAAGGTACATTTAGAATACATAAATGGAAATGTTTCAGGTGAGTATCTCACCATGTTTCTCCTTGGTGTGTCCTGTAATTGACAGTGAGTCTCCATAACACTTGAAAAGAAGGCTTAAGTATATTTGCGATTTGTTTTCAGTAGCTTGATTATTGTTTTACATGAAGCCACTTTCACAAAATATCCATCACTGGAAGCTCCAGCCCAGCTCCTTATTTTCTATTCAGTCATGTCATTTAACTTTAATTACACATTGACCATTCTGATTCATTAAGGCTCACCACCCATAAATCATACTAAATTAATGTGAGCAAATTTCTATGTAGTTCTGGGATACTGTGACACAGCTCGGTGTAACATGATAAATTACCTTTGATTTTGTGGCGACATTATTCCTAATACCTAAGATAGTGGTGGTAGTTCTCAGATATTGCTAGATGCTGCAAGACTGCTGCACTGAGACCAGTACTTTGGTCAGCCAGATTTAGTAATTATAGTGTTTCTTATCACCAGACATTGTTTCAATCAACCAGACTTAATTTTAATACAGTGACAGGTTTTGAGAAAGCAAATTCCACTCATGACAACAGACTGACAAATTTGCCACAGGGCTTTTGCAATTAAAAACACAAAAGTCAGTCCATACAATCATACCCAATGAAACAAGCCACCTTAAACTATTGATGTATATGATGTCCAGGCAAACTAGATATTTCTTTTTTTTTTCAGTTTTGAGAATAATAAGTACCTTGCTTTCTGGGAATAACAGTATCCAAGTATGTACACGAGACAGCAGCACAGAGGAGGAACACTTTTCACCCCTAACTCTGTGACATTAAATAACCGTTGACAGACATAATAAGCATTAAAAAGCTTGGGCTTTCCCCTGCCTACTGAATGGTTCTGCATCTGATGAAGTTATCTGTACACACAGTGTATTTGCATGTTTGCACGCTGCGTGGTGCCTTGTAGACTAATTTTAAGATCCTCACAGCAGATGTGACTCTCCTCGTCGCTTCCATCCAGACAGTCATCATCTCCATCACATTTCCACAAGGCCCGTATGCAGCGTTGATTATGGCACTGGAACTCATCGCTTTTACATCGCTGTGG
This sequence comes from Selene dorsalis, assembly GCA_900303245.1. Taxonomy (NCBI): domain Eukaryota; kingdom Metazoa; phylum Chordata; class Actinopteri; order Carangiformes; family Carangidae; genus Selene; species Selene dorsalis. The sequence continues at coordinate 1,226 of OMNW01031392.1, forward strand.
CTCTAAACCACTGCTGGAGGCGTCTGTGAGAAAGGATGGGGGAACAAAATCAACAAGCGGAGTCCTATGAAGTATGTGTTTATGGGAAATTACTGGCATAGCTATAATAGCACATAAAACATGTTAATAATGTCTCATGACCTTATGTGTAACAGGTGCAACAACTGGGATTTGCCTTGTATTTCTGGGAAGCCAGTGGGAAATCTTCTCACCTCTATTTATTTGTTTATTTGCAGATTTGCGTGTGAATAGATAAGATTCTTATTTGGTCTTCGTCCCATAGGATGAAGCCAGTATCATGGTATACTGGGACATGATGAGCTTAGGCCTCTTGCTCTGTCTGATTCATTATGTCCTCCTACCTGTGCAGGTGACATTGTTCTTCTCCAGGACCTGGTTGTCAGCACAAGCACACACTCTGCCTCCTGGGATGGCAAGGCAGAGGGTATCGCAGCCCCCATAATTCAGACTGCATGCGTTGTCACCTGGAAGAATAGATCCCAAATAAGGTGTCTTACACACTCAAAGCTACATTTTCTCAAGCCCACCTGTAGTGACGCGTAATGTTGTTTTGTCTATTGTCTAGTCTGTATTGTGAACAGCAGAAGTTCAGGGGTCACTTTAAATCCTGCAAAATAAATCACCTTATTAATACAGAACTTCTCTCTTGGAGAGACACGCCAGGTCTAAGTCAGGTGATCTATAACTATATGTCAAGTGAATTACTGTGGGAGAAAGACATCTGACGTTTTTATTCGTTTTGGGGGAACAATTTGTCTTTCTGGACAAAGCTGACAATCTCCAAATGAAAAACAGAAAATAGTGACATATATAAAGTTAAGGCATAAGACACCTTTGTCACTTTCATTTAACACACAACCCAAAGGCAGCGCCTGGACCAATGAGATAAAGCTTTTGGTTTTGTAGCAGCCAATCAGTAATGCTCAAGAAGATGGGACAGCCAATTAATCTATTCAGTGACATGAATAATAGAAAAATGTCCAATAAAAACTCTCTGTATGGTGTGAACTACACTGTGCATACAGCAGTCAACCATTCATCAGCATCATATACTTGGTATGGCACTTTACTCATAATCCTCAGCTTTAAAGCTGTGGTATGAAAACCATTGTCACAAAAATGAAACAAACTCACATCATGAGTCTCAAGCAAATCACCATACTGAGAACAGTTACATTTCTCTGTGTTTAGCATTGTAGTGCCAATCTACCCTGATTGTGGACGTTCTGTCTTGGCATGGCTTTTTACGTGTATTGTGCAATATCAAAAGACATGCCTGCTGCAGAGGCCTGTGCTGTTCTCTGCTGTCAGCCATATCCACATCCTCTACTATCAATTCTTTTCAGCTTTCTAACAGCACAAATCCATCATCATTTGTTACAGAAGTGAGCAATCCACTCCAAACCTTGGTCACCTTATTTAACTTCATAGAATGGAGCCTTGAGTGTTTTCAAAGTCAGTGCTGATCAAAGTACCAGGTTTCACTGTGAAATTCACACCAATTGCCATATATGTATATGACCGGCATATGACCAGAACACCCAGATTTTTCAATTGAAATTTACACATTTATTCTAGTGATAATAATAAATGGTACAATGGTGAGAACTTAAGTGCCCATGGTAAGATATAGCTTAAGAAATATATTTTGTTCATAGAAAACAGCCTTGAACGTAAACAGTTTTCCAAGATTTCCCAGCTTTTGTTGATGACTTACAGAGCATCTGTCTGTACAAAGGAAGCATTGGGTAAAAACTGTGTTACTATGCCCTCTGATGCATTATTAAGACAATATTGCAATGCGGGAAACTGTATTGTATTTTGCTCCTAGAATGCTGAGAGGGGCAAGTAACAAAAGAAGACAGAAAGGTTGGTCAGGGGTTCATCCTACAGCAAGATAATGAGCCAAAACATTAGAGGCTAAGAACCAGACAGTGGCTTCACATGATGGAGCAGCACAAACTCCAAGCCCCATGGAGCTGGTTTGGAATGAACTACAAACAGAAGGGGAGAGAAAAGTGAAATACAAGTGCAAAAGACTTTTGGGAACTTCTGCAATAGTGTTTGGACAAATTTTTAACACAATATTTGATTTCTATACTACAGAGAAAGTCTCGAGTGTTTTTAAGCTGCTCTGTCAGTGTTTCATTGCAGAAAACCTGAAATAATAAATGATTTAAATTCAAATAATAGCAGGAGAGATTGAGGTGTTGCCAAACTTTTGGCCTGTACTGTAAATCTCTAGTGTATATATATCATATGAAGTGCTCCCCATTAAAGGAAGCTGTATAGGAGATACACGTCTGCACATCAGGCGCAGAGTGGATCTATTTTCAGTTCTAGAGAGCCACTGTACTTTCTCTGTTAGGGAAGCCATGGTTCACGGGCGCTGGATGAGAAGTAAATGAAGAGAAACCAGCCAACCTTGCTGACTCTGTGCATCATAGACTCGCAGGCCAAAGAGCGGTGGTCTCTCACTCCGCAGCAGAGTGACATCGCCAGTGGACAGGTCCAGCTGGAAGACCGAGGCGTTCATGTACTCCGTCCAAAAGATGAAATTATGATAATGGGAGATTCCAAATGGATGGTTTAGCTCTTTTCCATTGTACACCACCTGCAACATGAAGCAAACATACTGTGTAATGCTCTGAAGAGACACCAGCAGCAACAGAAATATCACAAACACAATCCTAACTGTTTGGATACCATCTTAGAAATGATATGATCACAGTGTATGATGAATGTGATTCAATTTCTTTGCACAAATTTATTCACGCGGTGCTGTCTGCTTATAATAATGTTTGCTAGAATCTTGGCATTGATTAAATAGCATTTGCAAATAATTCATTAGCTTAATACGTCAGTACAGCTACAGTCGACGGGAGCAGTTGAGGGTAAAGGGATGTTTTGTTGGCAGTTAATGTGGGATGAGGGAGAGTTTTAAATCGTGTCACTGCTTTGCAGATTGACATTTTATCACTGTTAAAATATAAAACCGACACTGTGTCCAAAATAGACCTTGAAGTGCAGAGGGACAAAAGAGGTGAAAGAAATATTTTTGTATTGAACCCCCTCAATTCTACTTTCAGCTTTAGTAAAAGATCTCTGGTTCCAATGCATTAAACACCTGATACTGAGAGAGGAGTAGAGACAGATTGTAAACGACACTGCTGTGGGATGACTTTCCCTCTATCTTTCCTTAGTATGAAGGGGTCACATATGGGTAGGTGTCTTGTCTTCTATGCAGAGATTAGAATTTAATCCACTCCAAGATAAATCATAATAATGGTATGGATAAAACTTTATATGTGCAGGTGTGTCTCTATCTCCAGTCAGTGACTTAGTTTAAACAATACATGATTATGTCAACCTGACTGTATCTTGTCTTTGTCTTTAACATGTCTTTGAAGTCATCATGAGGCATGTAGGTAGAGTCAGGCAGAAATCCAGATGTTTGACAGCTGTCAAAATTACCCACTGTGCTCCATTAAAATACTAAAGGGATGGCTTTGAGACCAAGTGACTCCCTGAACCACAAAATTTATAAAAATAGCAGTTAGCTTTAGTTTCAGTTATATAACAACAGCAGTGAACGAAGCCAGAGAGCAGCTGTTTTGCATCTGTCTCAGTGATATTTAGCAGGTGAACACACCTCTGCAGTGCTGCTTTTAGTCTGGCGTTTTGTTTCTGCTGCTGCTGCCAAATGCAAGTTATATAAAACACATCTGAAATGATAAATTATAGTAAAATTATTATAATATGCCATAAGATATTCTAATTAACAAATCAGAACCTTCAGGAGACAAAATGTCAATAGACAGCCCTGCAATAAGGTATTTTGACAGTGATCAAATATTCAAGGATGGATATAATTTTAATTTACAGTTAATTTACTCAGATAATGTTAAATCTAGATGGCAAAACTACAAAAATATATAGTTTGATTTTAAAAAAGTGTTTCAAAAAGAGCAGCAGACTTCAACGCTGCAGATTCAGGAGTCTAGTTTTATTTATTTTTTAGCTTTCTACCATATCTATAATATCATTATGTATCACTATGAATAATTCACCACAACAACAACGGACTGAAACGGCAAACCTTACAACAAGAATGTAATAACTTACATTAATATAAAACTATGAGACCATGCAGAAATTGTATTAAAATTAGTGTTTTATGTTGTGAGTAATGACTAAGTCTAATGAAGACTGAATATTCAAGGGTTAGAAAAATTCTAAATGTAAATTACATGCTTTATATCTGTTTTCTCCCACTCTCTCTGGAGTCATTGAGGTGATGTGTTTCTGCTACCTCTGCTTGTTGCGGTTGCACACAGCTGCAGGGATCAGTCACTTTCTTTTTATTGTTTTTGTTTATTATTGTATCATGAAATATACAGTATAATGTGTCCCCAGAGATGTCCTTGTGCCTTCCCCTGTCCATCCTTTTAAATACCAAGTGGAGATCTAGTGACTGCAAAGGCACATAGCGTACAATTTATTTTATCATACACTTTATCAACTTCAGGTACTCCTATTAGTTAGGTAGGGCTTGTGTAAAAAACAACTGACACTGCATCCTCTAGGTCTGCAGTAACATAGTTTAGAGAACGTATTATTTGAATGCAAGAGGAGGTACAAATTCTTATTAAACAAAAATAAAAATCCAATACAATAAAGTAAATACAATAAAAATCAATTAATTTATTAATTCTCACAAACTGCACAACTCTCAACACAACTCCCATAAGTCAGTCCCTCCAAAGTTTCTGTACACGACTGCTACATATTAAAACTTACCATCCTCCCAGTCCCATTGAGTTGAATCTTCTCGATGTGATCGTAGTAGGCATCACACCAGTACATGGTGCTGGTGCTGTGGTCCAGAGTCAGACCATTGGGCCACAACATGTTGGAGGTGACGAAAATGCGGCGATTGGATCCATCCATCCAGGACTTCTCTATCCGCCCAATGCTGTCATTGACCTCATCCTCTTCCCAATCTGTCCAGTACATCCAGCTGTCATACACAGAGAACACATATCTCAGGCAGAGCAGACAGAAAATAAAATAAAATATAGCCATCATTGCAGCAATAAACCAGCATAATGAGGCATTGCTTTAGTTCAGAGGGGAGTCATGCAGCACAATCAGTAGCTCATGAGATCTGAACTAATACTCATTATATCACACATTCAAACTAAGTAATTTCACTGTAGCTGTCCCCTTCTCCTGGTTGTGTGAGTGCTCCATCCACAAGCCTTAGTCAATTCACATGTGACAGCAAATTTCTGCAGGCCTCTCTCAAAATGAGCTATTCCATATTACAGTGTGTTCGGCTCTGTGCACCCACGGGAAGACATGAGTGTGGTCGCATACTAAATCTTTCACATGCAGCTTTGATTCATGCAGGAAACATTATAGAGAACACAACCTGTTCTGCCAAATACATAATATATAAACATTAGTTCTGAAAACAAGTTTTATCATCACGAAAGGAACGTTCTCCGGAGAAATTCAAATAAACTGGGGTACAGATTTCCCTGATGTAAAACAAAATAATCAAACATCTCTGGTAGTCAAAAGAGGGTGCATCATAACCTGAGAAATTATTCAAGCTTATTAAGTTAAAGTGCTGCATGACTGCACATCATAGCAAAGTTAGAGGACTCATATTCACCAAGAAAAAAAAGAAAAAGATAAAGTTTTCAGCTTATCTTGTGCGTGTGATGAGTTACTGTGTAACTCCCCAGTGGGCCATTGGTATTTGAAACATGATTGGGTCAACGATTTGACGTGATCTGTTCTCTAGTAACCATGCCCAGAGGATTTGCTCTGTTTGAGTGTTGCTGACTGAGCCATGTGGCCCCCTGTTTCTCATCAATGATAGAGGGCTGGCTAAGAGAAGATGAAACAGAATGGGATATGGAGGTGAATGAAGACTCCCTCTGTCTCGAAGTCATCTTTACAACCTCATGAATTATTGAGTGGTGCGCCACACTTGCATGCACACAGGCATAGATACCACAGATGACATGTCCTGATGGACACTATGCAGTTGAACTGTTGGAGGAAGAAAACAAATGAGTTTATACTACTTCTGCTCTGTTAAATAAAGATTGAGGATAATGAATGATTATCCATAATCAATATTTTCATTAAGACGTGCAGTGTCATACAGCTGATGAAGTATTTGCGTGTATGTATGAGTGTTTGTCTAGGTATAATTATCTGAATCTTTGAGTTTTAGACTGTTGGTTGAACAAAACAAGATATTTAACATAATCATTTTCACAATTCGGTGACATCTTTTAGACAAAATAGTTATCAAGTAAGGCAGAAAAAAACAAGACATTTAAAAAACACAAGTAATTGTTAGTTGTGAGACAAATTCCATTCAGTGCAATCTATTATTACTGTAATTGTACTTTCAGAGGGTGTCTTCATGTCTGTAATATAAAAATGAATTTCATAAATAAACTTAAAAAATGCACTAAGGGTGCTACAAAACCATCTCTGGCAGTATGTGACAGTGATAAACACCCACTCATCCAGGCATCCAGACATGAGCAAAGGTGAGTTAAGCACCACTTAAATCAAATGATATTTGTGTTGGGATGTTTTATGCGAACACATGTATGAGGTTCCTAATACAGATAGATAAAAAGGTAGGAAACAGTTTATTTGACATGAGTAGTTCTTATCATGTCAAAACAGACTTAAAGTAGCAAACAGAGCAGAAAATAAGGTTGCAGAATACATTAAAGAAATCAGCTGGAGACATGCATCCATTTCACCTGAAGAGACACGTCCTGTAGAGCAGATACTGATCAAAGGACTTCAGGTTCACGCTGGATGTTCCCTAAAACCCCTAAAACGAGCCTTTCTAATCATTTGTACTGCCAGTGGGAGGGTCAGAGTAAAAGTTATTAATTCTTACAGATACAGAAACATCACATGATATTGCCTCGTTCTCCCAACAGTGCTGCTACAGTAGCTGGTATATCTGTCAGGGCTTAACTAAAGAAAGGACAGAATGCTACTTCCTTACCAGTCTCACAGGTTTATGGTTGTGTTCTCACTTCAGCCTTTAGTTAAGGGACATACATAGATTTGATGATTTTAATTAGGGTGATAAATGGCAAATGGAATGAGTCTAAAATAGTAACTGATACACAGCCAATTAGGTCTATGTGTCAAGCCATTCCACCACTGCTGCTCTAATGCTGCTAAAGTTATCTGGTGAAATAACTGAATACATACACTGAAGATGTTATTTTAGCTACATTTAAAACTAATCACTCACAGAGAAAGTTCAAAGCAACAGAATATCTTTCCTATTTTGTCTCTACCATGCTGCACAGCCTAGGAGGGAAGGAGAAGCCATAGGTAACTGCTAAGATTAAAAACCTAGCAGATGATCTGAGATGAATGTAAATGACAGAAATGCAACAGAAAATGAGACAGATACATTTAGTGCAGCACATCAGTACAGCAATAAAAGTCCTGCCACTGAAATGCTAGAGCTTTTAATTTGAAATGGCTATAGGAAGAGCAGAGTTTATATTATTAAATGAAAGCTCCACAGTCCACCCTAATGCCTTGTCGTCATCTTGACCAAAGTAATTAGTAAGCCAACATATACTGATTTAAATTAAGTCACAGTGTAAATTGCTCACTGTCCCCACACTTTGGAAGAAAAGACTGTTGAGGATATTTTCTAATGCTTCAAATTCAACACACATCTGTGCTCATGTATAATAATTCATGGACCTTCATTACTGATGTCAAAACAGCAGAGGCTTAGTCAAGGACAAGCAGATTCTGGCTACAGGTCGGATATGAGCTCCAGCCTTTATCAACAGGGCAAATCCATGAAAATGACAGATACAAAAGCTTGCAGTCAGTGCTGCAGCGAAAAAAAAAGAAGGCGGTAAACAGATGAATGCAAACAGGCAATCTCAGAGCAATCACTCCCCCTTCAGTGTTGTTCCAACTGATGTCCATTTCTAAGCTTTCAAGCACTGGTTGCCTGCTTTTCTTGACAGCATTCCACTTCAGGGCACAAAGGGACTGATTAATGGTACAGACAAATGGAATAAAACAATCAAAACTTACGATGACGATGAATAACTTTTGGTTTCCGGTTTTGCTCTATGTGCCATGGGTATAGCAGTGAAACAGCTGTGTATAGCAAAATGTTCAGAACAACCCCGTTGAGGCTTGAAAAGTAATCTCCGACTGCTATGGATTTGGTGTGTGTTAATACGATTTAAGCCTGAAAGTGTTAATCCTTTAGATCCTTAAGACACTCAATGAATTTGAGATTTGCAGCATCTTCTCTATATGTTAATTACCATCTCTGCTGGTGGGATCCTCCATACATAAACTTGCACAGAAAGAGCAAAGAGATGATCTATGTGTAATGTGGAGAAACAGCTATCAGACAGGTTTATTGTGGTTAACGAGCTGCTAGCTCTGTTTAGGGTTTAGAAACAACATGAGCCAACATTTATTTCTCAAAAGCACCTGCAACCCTCTGCTCATTAAAACAGCAGAATCCCTCAGATTTTCTCAGTTTAACCGTGCTGGTTTACTTGAAGGTAGGGGTGCTCTCATCATTTACACATGTTCTTTTGAAAGGTGCTTAGTCTAATCATGAGTCAAAGCAGATATCTGCTGAAACAGATGATCTTTGGGATTAGCATCTACAAAAAGGCACAGTGGTCTTTGGATCTGGATAACATGAATCACCCACTGAGACCACGGAGGTAGTCCCCCTTTTTAATCTACTTCATGGATCACTGACAATGATTGTTGTCAGTTGTGTTGGAAAAACACTGATTACATTCCTACACTGGTGTCTGAGCCAAAAAAAGATACAAAGACAACTACTGCATATTTTGCAGCAATTTAAGGATTTTTTTAACTTCCAATTCTCAAATCTGCCAAATCCCACACTTATTATTACAGTTTTAACAAAGCAGGTAAAAAGACACTCACAATCAGCAAAAGTCCTGCACAGGTCCAGATTTGCAGTCCTCTACACACACCACACCCGTTAGTTTCAGTAGCAGTACCGAGCAAATGTAAGCAAATGTATTTGTATAGAGCTTCACCATCCACAGACGTTATTCAACATGCTCAAAAGAAATGAAGGTAGCATAAAAATGGAAGTAAAAGACAACAGGAAAAAGTGGAAAAAATATGATGAACATCATAATATCTCATTAAAGTGAAAGATGAAAAGATTAGATGAAGGCAGAGCAGGATAGAGTCATTTTCAGCTCCTTATGGTTTGGGGAGATTTGATCTCTACTGGGAACTGGTTCCAGCAGTGGGTAGCATAATGGCTGAAAGCCATTTCACCTTGGTTAGATTTAACAAAGGCAAAATCTATAGTTGTCATGGTACTGGGGGGAACACAAAGGCTGAGGGTGATGATTAAATACAGAATCTATTCCATCATTTTATAATTTCTATTAATTTCCATTTGACCAAGATGCAACCAGATCCAGGATCTGATGACATTTATCTTCTATGCATCACACTATTGAACTAAAGTGAGATCATAGAAAATCATAAAAAGCCTATCCACCTTTTTTTCTCTAAACCCCATTTGAAGATATGAGTGGCAAGGTAACTTTTTTTCTCATTTACAGTCAGTGCTGAAGGAAATTGCACTGAAACCAACTGCACACAGGAGAACCTTTTTCTTCCACCACCTATAGACCTGTATCTTTTGCAGATGTGTCACAAGCATGTTTTGCTAATAACATCCAGTACTGGCAGCAGGAGTTTAAGCGGGTCTCTTTCCTAACCACAGTACAATAGCAAGATTTTTTTTACTGACCTGTTAAGGGGGTCAACCACAATGGCCCGAGGGTGCGACATATTCCCTTCCAACAGAGTCTTCCTAGTCTGTGAGGCTCTTTCCAGCCTGGCAACGCTGATTGTCTTCCTGTAGCCGTCGTTGGTCCAGTACAAGTTATTCCCAATCCAGTCCACTGAGATTCCCTCAACATTGTCAAGTTCTACAAAAGGAAACCTCAGCACAGAATTCAACAGAATCACCACATACAAAAGTCATCTGATTTGATTTGTTCATAAATGTATTGGGGACAAATAGAAATATTAATATCGAATGTATGGAAAATAAAAGGTATAAACAGCATTCTAATGATAAAGTGTCAAGAAACTGCAAAGAAAATATTGTATTACAAATGCAATTGTCCAATATTTAGTATTAATAAAATCACTTTTTAAATATTCAGTAGTTTCTTTTTGTGTTTTACCCTATTATGCATTTGCCCAACTAAACATTGTTTGATAAAGAATGAACTATACAAATAGTGCTTAATTATTTAGGTACTTATATAAATAATATAGCCGGTTGAACAGACTTGCCAGAGTAGTAAAAAAGACAAAGTTACACTTTGTGAGTTGCAGGCCTATGTTTTAATGTATATGGAGTGTGTTTTGAGTAGATTAAGAGCTCTGAAAAGCATTAACCTTACATTAGAGGGTCACTTTTATAAGCTAATGCACTGAGTCAACTTAATTTATGATAGGAAAATATTGCAGTTAGTATAAAAACAGCTTTTAGGCCCACCATCTTTGAGTATCGTCTCTCTGTTGGTTCCATCTATTTTCTGCCGCCCAATGAGGAAACTAGTGGTATCAGCAAAGTAGATGTGTCCCATTTCTGTGTGGTAGTCGATGGCTCTGGGGTTGACCAGGTCTTCAATTGGCACCATGTGCTCATCGCTGGACTTGATGTTCATATCCAGGCCTCGAATGACGCCAGGGCGCCCCTTGCCGTAGAACAGGAACAGGTCATTTTTGGGCTCTACAAGGCAAAAAAGGAAAGGACTTTTTTACTGTTATTGTCAATTAATTGGTCTAATTCATCAATGCTGATCCCAGCATTAAACCCTCTTACTGGCCACATTGTTCTTATATGTGAGCAACAGCCAGGACCATCCATTCACCTTAATGGAGCCAGTAATCAGTGCCAATGACTATACTCTGCCCCCTCAATCACGGTCCTGCTACAATACTGCCTTGACAGTAAAACAAGGAAAATGCTTGAGCAAACACACAATGGCAATACTTACCTTGGTTGTGAACACTGCTTCTGATCTAAAATAACACAGCGTCTGGGTAGAAAGGCAAACAGAGAGGCCTAGAAAGCTGAGGCAGCTCCTCAGTGACTCGCCAGCCGCTCAGGGGGCTGTATGTTCCCGAACCCTTTGGGATCCTCCAGAGAGGTAAGAGCAGGAATGAAGGAGGGCTTCCAGTGAGAGAAGCAGACCTCTCCCCACTCTCAGCCCCCACCCAAGAGACTATGATGCTGGAGGTGAGGACCACACATGCCTCACTTCAATTTATCATTTTGTGAGGGAGAGACCAACTACCCAGGAGACAATTAAACATTGCAAGAGACCCAGATATCAAACCCCACCGTGTCTGCTGTATGAAGAAGCACTACCATTTAGCACCGAATCTCATTATACTTAGGAAGAGGGAGAGCGTGAGCAAGGGAGAGATAGCTGGTGTCATCAGAACATCTCTGAGAGAGGAATAAATCAAATGTGTCATGCCAAGCCTCCCAGTGCTTCTTTACCCCAATCGAAACATGGTGGGCCCCCAGATTGTGTCATCAATTTGATCTTATGCTTTTATTGTCAACTGCACAATGTCCAGCAATTGATCAGAACAGACAACAACTGCAGACAAACTTAAAACCTCATTATGACAATAATCAATCAGGATTGCGATCGGTCGATAGCGGAACGTCACTTTGAAATGGGTCTGTGTTCACCAGCACTCATCTTTATCACTGTCACTCGAAGGCTGATGCATATGTGGCACACCCTCAGTTCTAATATGACACGTGACCTTTATAGATTCACGTCAATATCAAAGAGAGCAGTGATGCAGAACGTCCTTTATAGGGATAAAGTCAGGATTCGTATTCATGATGAATCAAAGCACTCACATTGGCCATGCTTTATAGATGGATTTTTATGGAAGAAACATTTGACTGTTTTGATGGATGTTTTGATGATGTACCAAAATACACAATTTTGTATTCATTTTCTGTCAAAGACAAAACACTGTGTGTACTGACTTTTGCAGGATTGTCCATTAGAGCCCAGGCTGTAGCCAGTACGACAGCGGCAGGTTCTGGACTTGTAGCTGCCACTCAAAAGGCAGATGTGGGAGCAGCCGCCTGGCTTTCCATATGAGTCTGTGTCACATGCATGGCTCCTGACTGCAGACAGAATTTGAGAGGACAGCAAAATTATTACAAGCCAATGATCAGCATCATCTTTCTGTACTTACACAGACTCCATCTTGTGATTCATTCAAATGGGGTAAATTCTGACACACGTTAACCCATATAGAAAATGTTCTTTACCTTTCGGCTGAGTGAGTTTGTGGTAAACACAGAGCCCTCTAGTATTCCCCAAGCTGGCCAGTGTCGTGGTCTCTGCTGTGATGTTGAACCTGTGGATCTGCAGCAGTTCCACAGAAGAACTCCCTTTGGAAGGGTCAGAGTGGGTAGCATAGATGTAATCCTCAAACACAGCTAATGCATAAATGTACGACACCTGAAAAACAAGACAGATTCATTCATTCCTGAAGCAAAAATAAATAAAACCACAAGAGGAATAAGAGGACAACAACAAAAAATAAGTTAATGCCTTTATTCTTTTGACATACAGCCAGTGTGAGAGGGGTGAGGAAAAATGGTGGAGATGTAAATTTTGCCAGCCCAAACAGGGTCAGAAACTGGACTCCGAGGGGAAGCGACTGGCCCTGATGCCACAACCTCCACGCTACATTTAGCAGGCTGACACACACTAAGCGACATGGCTGAATGATCTGCATTCACAAGAAGTAAATCTGCTCACCAAGTGACACCTTAACATCAGGGGCACCAAAAAACATGCTTCAGAATATATAAATAAACAAACCACTCAACCATCTCTCTCTGTGGAATTTGCCTCAGCACTCTACATGGGAGCTTTCACACATACTGCTTCAAAGGATATACATATACTGCACTTGCATCTTTACCAGGCTGTAGTGCATGTAATGTGTGCAGCTTGGTCCGTGCTTTATTGAATATGATGACAGAAACAAATATGTGTCGATTAAATCTATGTATTACGAAGAATATGAATTCTTCTTTTAACTTATTTTCAAGATGGTCAGCTTCACATATAAAACCAATATGAAATAAAATGTAATTAACAGCTTTTAGAAAATGCCAAGAAATTGTGAATAATAAAAACAGGTATTTCTGATAATTGACTCTGATAAACAAAGACGAAGTGAGCTTACCTGAAATTACAATCCTCTATCTAATAAGATCACAGACTAGCAGAGAAGGCAATACACTGTTCAGCAAAACCTAGTTTCTTTCTTTCCTCATAAAGGGTGAACATCTAGTCCAAGATCTTTGAAAGGGTTACTTACTGAATAGTCATAATTTATGATGAAAGGCCTCAGAAGAGGACTACAGGAGATTCATATGCTTATTTAAAAGACAGCCACACAATGTGCCTCAGTTTTTGCAAGTTAATAAATCATCTGTTAGCCATTCAAACGCCTGTTTTTTATGAAAATTACGAATGAATTATAACAGCGAACAAAAATTTACCACCTGTCTAGCTGTGATAAAGCACCATGCCCTGAATCTGCAAATTAACACAGAAACACCCACTCATGACACAATCTCACAACCCTTCTCAAATGAAGAGGGAGAAAGTACTGATAAAAGGAGACTATTCAGATTCCCAATGACATTTGTCCACAGTGGTTCCTTATGTGGAGCCCTTGGAAGACAAAAAAGCAGCGCTTACGGTGAAACGTGATACTCACTTGGCTCCCATGGATAATGGTGTGCCTATTCCTGCCGTGATAATCCACCACATCAATGTAATCCAGGTAGGCGTCTGCCCAGTATACCAGCTTCTTGACCACATCCAATGCCACAGCAGTGGGCTGCTCAATTTTATAATCCACCAGCCGGGTCCGGTTGGTGCCGTCCATATTGCAGCGCTCCACTTTGGCCACATTCCCATAGTCAGTGAAGAAAAGCATTCTGCAGAAGGTGGGAGCAATCACATTATTAAATAGTACAAAGGATGTTGTTTAATTTATTGTGTGAGCAGAGTTTAAATCTTTGCTCCAGATCTTATAACAACTTCTGTATTTCTTTTACAGACAGCAAGTAAGTCACAACAACAATATGCACATACAAATTAGTGGATTATTTGGGCTTGTTTGGTGTGATGCTGCATTTACCTCAAGAAATTTGATGAAACATGTTGCATATGTAGCATGATATGTTGATTCAAGCAGCAAATCACTGTATAAACTCCTCTGCTGTAGAGTGATTATCCAATCATACATTTGCAAGCATAATGAGGCACGACAGGCATGTCAAGCTTTTGATATGTCCACATGTTGAAGTGCTGCGCATGGAGCTCTGGTATGATTGATACAGTATGGCAGAGACTTGGGTGGGATGTTTTTTTGTTTGTATTTTTTTTGCATGTGTGTGTGTATAAATACACAAGAATAATATGTTTTTTTGTTTTTTGTTTTTTTCCAAAACCAAAATCATAAGAGCAAATGTGTGAGTAATCATTTCTCTCTTGCCAAGTGAGGTAGGCATCCAAATGCAGTTATGTTAAAATGAAATAACAAATCCTGACACTACAATTCTTATATACAGTAATAATAGCTCGGAATATAAATTTGTTTCTTTCTTTTAGCACAATTAAGTGATAAATCCATCAAGCTACAAAGAAGTGTAAGACTTCATTTACAAGACTCTTCTTTTGAAACAACTCAACCACCTGTGGGGCTAACATTAGCCTGCCCTTAGACAGTTAGCTAATTAAACTGTAAACTCATAAAATCATCTGACAAAGTGACAAGGCTGTTAAGGTGGCTGACAAAATTGTCATTTGAAGCTAGAAATGTAAGGCCTCCTTTTGTCAACAAGGACAAATCCATTGTTTCATAAACCATTAATTTTAAGTTGTAAGTCTGTTATGGGCAGAAAGTGACAAACACTAACAAATGAGGATTGAATGCAACTGTGCAACATATGTTTTGCAATTGTACATCATGTTATTGTTATTATTGTGTGACATTAAGTGAATCACACGGTAACAGTAACCAAGGTCATTGAGTCATTTGATGAGGCTTGCCTAAACTATCTACAGAAGGTGTTTTTGAAATCAGCCATTAAAGTCGGATTTTTTACAATCCAACAAATGAATCTGTATCTGAGAAGTATAAATAGACAGATTACACATGATGGGATTCGAACAGGACCAGCCACTTAACTATGGTGTCAGGCTCTAATCATAATAAAGTTTATATTAGATTAGTGGTTATGTCTACCCACAGTCAGTGCCCTGCATCCAGTCACAACAGTTCCAAACTTATACTTATCTCTGAGGGAAATGAGAGAAGCTTAAACACAGCTGCATGAAACTGCCTGCACGTGTCTCTCAGCTATAGCTACACACCTGCTGTGGGCCTGCTACGGATGCGAGAAAGGATTGCTTCTCAGGAACAGAGCACCAGTTTTTAGTGACAATTAACTCCCTACATGCGGGTTCCAGAATTACTCTGACGTTCATTTTTAGTTGGAATAATGTCCTCTGTTGTGACAATTGCTTTCAGCCCATTCAATCCCAGTACAAACTGTGAGGTGTCTGCCGGCACAACATGAAATGAAAGAGGAGGCAAAGGACTGGTAGATGACAAAAGTTAAACCTCTAACAATCTAAAAATACGTTCCTTCCCTCAATGTGGAATCACGGTTCAGTAAAGTTTAGTGTTCTACAAATACCTCCAGATTTCGGTTCTGATAAATCAAACCACCAACACCAGGTAATGTGTGACTTACAGGACAAACAACTATATTATGCATTGTACTGTACTAAAAAGGTTCATGTTTACATTTATTTCACCATGCCCTCTTGCGAACAGGTTTATTATTATGAGGAAGGAATAACATGTTTTGCAGCACTGTAACAGTTTTGCTCTGATGAAATGGGCATCAGCTCAGAGGACACTAATTAAAGTCGTTATGGGAGGCATCTGTGGCTAAAGAAAAAGAAGAAAAGTGTTAAAGACATAAAGATGAAGGTAAAAACAGATAACAAATGAAAAAATACAGATAAATTAAAGCAACACATAAAGGGGTATTTAATGTTAGAGACAAACAAGATTTAAACATCATACACGTTTTTTTGTCGTTGTTTTTTAAATGCCAAGTGAGGCTGCTCTCGGATGCAGCAAAGCTCCATGACATAAGCAAATGCAACACACACATTATTTCCCATTTTCTTTGTGGTAATTTTGGGGACATTTAGAAGCTGTGCTGCAGAGGACCCCGGGCAATGTGAGGAGACATAAATTGATAGACAGTTTATGTTGCGCAGGGGAGTCAAACCATCTAAGTACCTCTGAAACAAGAAAAGCTTGAGTCAATTCTAAAAAGACACAGTGTAACTCAAAAGAAAACAGGTATAATTTGTAGACTGATGTGTTTCCCAGGGACTGAATAACACCAGACAATACCTGAAAAGTCCTTTAACACAAATAAAGATTTCTCATGGATTGGCACTTTGAGTAGTTGTAATTGCTAGGTCTGCACATACAGTAATTAACATAAAGGGCTTGCCATGCTGTCTTACTGTGGCACTGTGAGGACGGAGCTCCAACAGCTTCCAATGATAACGAGCTCTAGCCAGAGAGCGGTGGGAAGCCGACTTAATCTGCACAAGTCAAGTCAGGAGAGAGATGGGATGGCCTTTGAACCCCAGATCAGGCTGTGCTGAAAAACTGTCAGCGTCAGCAAGGAACCCAGCTCCCCAAACGGGTGTACCTCCATGTGGCATACAAATGATAGCTTTCTGGGATTAGGATGGTGCTGATGCTATACTATAAACCTGCAGCTACTAGATCCATGTTGGATTCTGGAACTGAGCGCCCCTGATAAAATGAACTGCTTGGAATGAGTGAAAAATCTCACTGTGAGACAGAAAACTGTGTAGACACTGTAACTACCCCATGGTTACAAGTGATAAGCAGTAAAAGCTGTATACTACATAATATACTACACTGTTATTTGAATAAGACTCAAAAAGGCATATTTATATGATGATTTCAAGGGAATTATCTCACCAGCATACACCTTGCAAATGATAAGCAAGTTTGTGCAGTTGAGATTTTGATGTATCCAATTTGAAATACTTGTATGAACAACTCCCACAGCAAATAAAAGAAGAATTTTAGGATGAGAAAATGACTCAGGGTGACATCCCCTAACTTTTCCTCTGGGACCACCTTGACATTTAGATGTTTAGATGAGTTTTTGTAAAATATAAATCCACAGCTATTAGAAGTATTGTCATGAAAATTGGTACAGACTTTCATGGCTCCCACAGGACTGATTATAATAAGTTTGGCGAGGCCCATAAAAAGATTAACATTGCACCACCTGACAAATGTTGCCACAGAACATAATCCAAGTAATAACATTTTCCCAAAATGTATTTGGTAAAATAAATTTGCCGTAGACTGACATAATTTCCACAGGCTGCCTCAGTGGTCTAATGCTAATATGAAATCTTGATTCTTGCACTGAACAGCAGACACTAGTGAATATGGCTTACGACATTGGGCTTGACTGATCTTGCTAAACATTATTATATAGGACATTTAAAAAACAGAAAAAAGCAAAAAAGAATATCCTTTACTGCCACAGGTATGAACTAATATGGGACTCCCAGGAAGCTTCAGTTTTGTAATGCTGATAAGAATTTTAGCCAATGGACCATAAAAGGAAAAAAAGGTTTTCCATCAAAAGGCTGTCCTATAGCAGCGTTAAAATGCCTTACTTGATAGTAAGAGAGGCAGGACAATAAAAATGGAGTGCCAAACCAGAGCATATTCTATAAACACTGCTCCTCACACTGCGCTCCTATAACACCTCCCTGATTTCTTTTGTTTTCACTCCATTGCTCCAGGCTGACAGACCTCTCTCGGGCTCACTTTTTCAGAAACGGAAAATAGAAACAACCATGTCTCTCCAATTAGAGTCGGGAAGAAGCCTTGGAAAACTTCTTATACAGTCAGTCTAGCCAGCTGCCTGCATGTCCTGCTCCCTCGTGTGCCAGGAGATTCTATATACATACTATCATCCCTGTATACAAAGAAAAGAGAGAAGGAATGGGTGCATTATACTGTGTGTATATGTGTGTATCAACTGTGATGACATTAAAATCCAGAGAAAGCTATCCTGACTTAAGGGAGATGATCCACACATAGCCAGCTTAAGCAACTCTAACACTATATACTATTTATGATTAGCCATATTGCTTTTCAGAGGCTGACCAGCATTTAATGAGAACACAGAGACGCTGCCAAGCAAATCAAAATTGTCCAAGTCATTAAGAAACCAGCAGCTAATTATTTTTGATTAAACCCAGTGGCTTACAGCTATACCCAAGCTGTTCAGTAAATAATAAAATACGAAGAATAAAGTCTATAAACTAGGAATCCACAAAGAAGCAATGCAGTTCAACTTCAACCTTTAAATTAATTATAATAAGATACAGATACAAATGTTTTGATCCTATGAGGGGTGATTATGACACAGTTTAATACACTCTCATGGTGCACAGCAGCACTTTCCAATGTTTGACGGAAGTTACTACTCTGCTACAAATTACAGTACTGATGACATACACCTTGTTTTTTTTCTTTCAGAACATGTACTGCACCATTAATATTATGTATCATAATTTCCAAAATCTCAAAAAAATGGTTTATTTAAGATTTGCTTTGCCTTCAAACAGCATATTTTCCTGTCCACACAACATAATGGATCTTTGCTTCTTTTGCTCACAGCAAATAAAAAAAGAGGGGGAAAAAAGAATACTGATGATCTCTGTGTGTAGCTGGAGAGAGCCACTTATTTAAATTATTTGGACATTTTGTGCTTTTGTACAATGACACAGGAAACTGGTAAGAAACTAACATTAGTTCTGCAACTTTGTGATCCATGTGAACGTAAACCACATGCTGTAAATATTTCACATTTCACCGAGGGCAGTGTGGCATTACTTTATAATCGTTGGTTGCTTTGGTTTTTTGTATTCTCTCCTGTATTGCAAAGTCCCGCTGAGGCAGTTTCAATTGAGGGATGAGGGGTGAAATCAGTGAATACAAATGAATATCTAGACAGAAGAAGCTGCCTAAAACATCAACAGCTATCCACCAAATTACACAGCTCAAAGAGAAAAGGGCAGAGACGAAGGAAAGGGAATAATTTAAGTCCCTTAATTGCAACTCACTCACATTCTTCCAGACCAGTCAGTGTTATGCACAGTAATTCTTTTTTTTCCTTCTCTGCGATCATGGTTTTTTTTTTCTACTGAACAATAGATGCATGATGATAAATGAGTCTTGCAAGCCTTTCAGAAACATTGCATTATATAGGCTGCAGAATACTTACCCCATGAGAGGATCCAAAGCTATTCCTTTAGGATTCACTAGGTCTAGCTGTAGGATAGTCACACATGTGTCTCCAGCATGGTTACAGACAAATATCTTGTCGGTGACCCGGTTGACAAAATAGAAATTCCCCGTCAGCCAGTCAATGGCCATGTGTTCCACATCTGCAATGAAACAAACTGAGCTTAGATTCTTGTGTAAAACAGCTGAATTTAAATATGCAATAAACTCTACATGTTTCAGAACCACAGAGGCAACGCTATTTCAACTTTTAGTCCCTTGTCGAACCCCAAACATACTGGTTCCTACAGACCCTGCACATCCCATAATACACATTGGATTTCTTTAATATCTATAACTCCAGGCATTAGTTTGTACTTCAAGTTTTCTGTAAAAAAAAAAAAAAAATTCTGGCAACAAGCCAAAAAATAATTAACTCTGATGACTTTCAAAGTAGTGCTCACCATGACGGGTAAACTAATCTTCATGTGTAAAATTGGTGCAATGGTCCTGTAAATTATACCATGACCCTGAGAATCCTGGTTGATTGGCAGGTTTTCGTTGTTTTCTCCTAAAGGATAGATGTCGACAACCTGACATTCATGATGTAAGTGTTTATTGGCATCTCCAGTATTTTCTTTATAATGTCACTAACAGTGTGAGTCAAATGGCTGGATCATATACCTGGCACAAGGCACAATGCAACTCCTACTTTTCTTTCATATAGCTTCAGACTGACATAGTTTAAGTTTTTTCACCCAGTGTCAATAGTGTTTAAATAGCAAATACACTTTATCTTCTCTTCACTCCCACGATATGTTGGTCTATAAGGGAAATCAGGTGAGTTGTTGGGGGTTGTTAACACCTGGTCTTAGATCAGTGTTTCACTGGGTTTTTTTTTTTGTCCAAAGAGTGATATGTGCCAATATATAATATGTGCACACAGAGCACACACAGTCAGGTAAGACATTACCATACAACCTCAGAGAGGCAGAGCTTCTTTTCAACATGTTGTCTAACACTGTCATGTATCATGGTCATCTCTTGCATGAATCTCTACAGAGAAATGTTCACAGTGTGAAGCTTTGCACAGCACGTTGATTGACTCAGCCCTGCTTTGCCCCTCAAAGTCACAGAGCTGCTGTGTGCTCACTGGTCAATGACGGTATGTGATCAACTGACCGCAAATAGAACCTAGTTCTGTGTGAAATACTGCACCATTATAATAATGATGAGCCAAAGTGTAAGCGGTCCTGGCTTTTAAAGGGAATGGGTGATGGCACTATGATCGGTTTGGGATGTTATGCACAAGAATAGTCCCATGAATTATTAAGAGATTAAGTGCAACCCCTTAGAACCACACGTCTGGTGCAGTGACTGTGTTGTCTGCCGTTATACTTACTAAAAATTGAAAAGACTTGGACTCTTTAGTGGCAAGCACCTGTCACCAAACAACAAAAGGGTTCTGACTTGATACCCAAGCCTGGGGTCTTTCCATGTGCAGTATTCAAGTTCCCCCTGTGTCCTCCCACAGCCCTAAAGACATGCACATTAGGTTGACTGGCAACTCTAAATTGCCCATAACTGTAAATGTGAGTTTGTGTGTGACCTTTCCAAGATTGGTCCCACCCTTGCCCTGTGTCAGTTGGGATTGGTGTCAACCCCAGTCCCCCACCCCCCATGTCTAAAAAAAACCCCCAAAAAAATCACAAATGAAAACCATGGAAACCAGCAAAAACCATGAACAATAAACGTCAAATTTGGTTCTTTTGGCATGGCCTGAATGTTTGAAGGAAAGCATGCTCTCCACACCACTTAGTCTAACCTGCCTTCAAAAACACCTATGATGAGAGAAAGTACAGGTGAAAGTTTAAGAAAAAAAGAGAGAGAAAAAGCAACAGAAGGGATGGTTTGTGTGTGCGCGTTGAGTCATGCACACTGCCACTGGAAAATGCACCACTATCCTCTATTCTTAGGTGAGAGTTCAGATAATCCTGAATGTGAGAAAAGGAAAGCATGAACAGCTGAAAACGTACGTTGCAAACTTTGTTGTGTTCTTATTTCGTGTTCCCGTGTGAATCCACGCAGATTTCTCGTTTCAGCACAGCGGAGTTGCCCAGAGGACTCTGTAGACAGAACCCAGCAAACACTTTCCTGCTTGTGCTGAAAATCCAATGCCAGTGTTCCATTTACACCCAAAGACCTCAGGGGCTTGAGGCCTGTTCCATTAAGATGGGTGATGACAATGCGATCTGAACCACCAATGAGAAGCGCTGGACGGCTGTCACCAGGATCTGGAATGACAGGGACAATATAGTATGTATGAGTATAATTTTGTTCCTTTATTTTGGTGAAACTGTCTTTACTGTTGAAACATCAAGGAACTAAAGAGACCTTACAGACAGACAAGATTACACAAGAAATTGTTTCCAAATATGGCTTAAACAACAGTACTTGTGTGAGGAATACATCAAGACAGATAAGAGGTCAGCAAATACATTATTAGAAAAAATCATTCACCATTAGAGATAGAAAGCATGGATCACACTCAAACTCAAGAAAGAAAAATAGTAGTATATAGAGGTACTACTCTTATCTAAGTCTTTCAGACAGGACATGATGTTTGCTGTGCTCGCCATTTGGCCCAACACAACAATCGAAGGAGGTGCTAAGATGTATCTTTCCTGTCCTAAAAAACAAACATTATTACTAGCTGCTCTAATAACAAGAAGAAAGTGAGCGGCAAAGAAGAGGCGGCCATTGCCCTCAGGGAGCAGGCTGGGCAAGGAGCACCTGTTTCTACAGTGAATCTACTTTTCGTGCCTGGATGGATGCCTCGTTTTCTATTGGCCACATGGGTGTTCGTTACAGCAGGCAAAGCAGTCAAAGTTCTGCTAGATTGAACATGCTGAGCAAAGCGTAAGCCCAGTGACAAACTGTGGTGGTGCAGTGTGGTGCAAGGAAGTACATGGTTGCCACATTCTGTCTGAAAGATGCACTCGATTAAGCAGCAGCAGAGCAATCAATAAACAACCAAAAAGACAATAAATAAATAAATAATAATAATTGAGTTGAGCTTACGCAACAAATTGAGGAATATTAATAAAAACCTAGTTTAAGGGTAGGACTTGATTTTTTCTGAGCCCATCTCTCCTGCTTGAACTCATGACAGGACTATCCATGGTAGTGAAACTGAAATAAGCTGCTTAATGGGCTTAACTGACCGTGCAAATTCTCAGACACCAGGTTCTTACTTATCCCGATCTTCCACACAAGTTCAAGTCAAGGGTTACTCCCTACATGAAAATGGTGCAAAACTTAACCAACTCTTGACACATTTTTCTCCCACACTACGGAGTAGACGGGGTTGTGACTGTTTGACAGATCTGTCTTATCTCTCAATCAAGTACAGATTTGTAAGAAAACATAGCAAAAACAGTCAAAGTTTTCAAGAACAGACCACCATACAGAGTATTTCAAAATTATAATAGATAAAGGGCAACGAAGGCTGTCAAAAGATCCATGAAAAGAAGAATTGATCTCCTACCAAGTGTCTGAGAAATAGGCCCCATCTGATGCACTATGTAGTTCTTTACCAAAAAACACTACAGTCCCTCGGTGGTTAAGAAAGCCACCTGTACTTAAGAAAGAAAGACAAAAAACCTACAACAAACGGGCTTATCCTGAAATGTGAAAATACACATAGACAGTTAAGCTAGCCTTATCATCTAAATGTGCAGTGGTGGCTCTGTTGTTTGGACTTTTACACAATTCCTGCCATGAGATATTCTGCATTGGTCAGATAAAGGTATTATCCCACACTTCCCTAATTTGGTATCTAACATGATTCAGTGAAACACATGATCAAGCGGGCATGAAAATCATCAGCGGAGTCAGAATTATGTTAGGAGTACAAATAGAATAAAAATGTTATACCGCTCACGTTAGTCTGAGCCAAATGAGAAGAGATTAAATCATGATTAATCCCTCCCCACCTCCCTCCAAAATAATAAATAAATAAAATTGTACGCTGCTGTTTTAACTTCAATCTTACACTCAACACGTTAATGTTTTTTATATCCTGCCGCTCCTCATCTTCTGGCCTCTGAGAGCTCCATCTGAAATTTATATTCATAAGCTTTTGCAACTAATGGTAACCCGATAGTTATCCCCGTACCACTCTTACTCTCTTCTAAATTAATATTAATGCATGTGAGCATTGGGTTCAGTTAAGTTTATGGGTAATCATATTCAGTTTATTCCTGGTAGGACACCAGTCACATTGATTAAAAGCTGCAACAGTGGTGTTCTCCCCAGCTACAGTAGGTGTGTTGAACCTCCAGCTATCTTCAACCCATATATGCCATCGTGACAACAACCTAAAAAAAAAAATCTTTTTTACTTTATGGTTCAACGCGTGACACAAATATATATTGTACAAGGTTAAGCTTGTGCTTGCGCATGGCGGACCACCAAAACACAATACCTCTTTTGGTTGTTTTATTTTTAAGTGGGCTGTTTTACTCATCGGGACAGATTTGTTACCAGCATCAAGCATTAACATAAATCAGGGTGACGCTGGGCATTGTCTCTGCACAAAATACTCAAGACTGCTCCCACTTAAAGTCTCATGCTCATTAATTTTATCATTATCCTGGCCTGACCATGTCTACCTATTCCCACATGGGTGATAGATGTGGTCACTCCTATACCACATTAATCTTACCTTTCCAACACTGTCGAGCACTGTGGTGATGATAAGCTTGAATTCCACTCCGGCTGAACAAAAACTGTTCTGTTTATTATTAGAAATGAAACACACACACTATGCAGATTATGTTGTTTCCTGATGCGAGTGCACCGCTCACCTTGTTTGGCTTTGCAAGATATTCTGTCAGGCTGTAGGATGTATCCTTCTGTGCAGCTGCATCTGTATGACCCGTAGGTGTTCGTGCAGGTTTGGCTGCATGCGCCATACATGGCACATTCATCATGATCTTATGGAAAAAGGAAGAGAGTCATTTGTAACAAATTAGGTGTGCTCAAACATGACCCAAATACATAAAGTATACTTAATGTGGCCTCACTCTGGCACCTCAGGCATAATTACTTTTATAACCAATGAGCCTTTTTTGGAGCTGCTACCCTATAAACCACTCTCTCATATCTTCCACAAACAGGATCAAATTTAGGAAGCACTGCTATTACATTAAACCTTTTCCTCCAGCACAATTATGCAATTATGTGCCGTGGCATAGGGTAGGTAAGCCAGAGTCCAAGTAAGACTCGAGACTGAACTCTAGAGGCACCTTAAACAGTAAAAACCTGTCTTCCTCACTAGCTGTCAGAAACCAGGCCTGTGGCATGTAAGTGCATAAAGAATAAAAAGAGACACAGAGAAATGGTGTACTCTGTATACAATATGTGTGTGTGTTGGGAGTATAATGCACTGTACATGAGGCCCTGCCTGCAGACAGATGGTTCTCATATACCCAGCACCTCCTGCTTATTCAACTGAAGGAAGTCTGGCCGAGGGCAAAAGGAGAGATTGGTGTGAGGACGACAGAGTAAAAGGCAAGGAGGGCTCCGTGGCAGGAGGGCACCCACCAGCGCTGCAGAATCTTTACCTCTGCAGCTTGTTCCGTCCTCGCCGACCTCAAAGCCGTCAGCGCAGAAACAGAAGGTGCCGTTTCTTGTCATGATGCAGCCATAACGGCACCGGAGCTCGTGGCAGGCTGACAGGAGCTCTGCGGGGGAGAGAGAAAAAGAGGAATTGAGGTAAAGGGTATGAAAGGGCAGGTGGAATGGGAGATTACTTTCTGATTTGGGAAATTACTTTTTGAATTTCCTCTTGTCTTGGGTGTTTCAGTCACAAATGCTCCCTTGTCATTTGCCAAAAAAAAGAAAGAAAAGAATAATCCAGCTGACAGTGACGACTTTGACACCATTTTTAGATAAGTTTCTATGGTTAACCTAATCTTTCTTGCAACATTTATGATATTATGTGAATTTGTGCGTGATTTTATGCCTTAATTATTATATTGCACGCTATAAACAGGTGGGCAGAAACACGTTGTTTGTTCCAGTAAAGTTATATGACATTAAACAATCTAAGACTTATGATAGGAAGTAATAAAAGTTATTACCAGCTTTGCCTTGTAAGGTCAGCATTTGACAGACTGACATCAGGAAGTACCAACACTGTAATTTTGTGTATTTTCTGAATGTTGCAGACAGTGACGAACCTCTGCATAGCACTAATCTTTTAACAGAAAGGAACAAAGGACAGCTAATTGTGGCATGATGAATGTTCCTCAGAGTAAGTGGCACAATCGAGTAGTATAAGCCTCAAAACAAAGCTTTAATTGCACAAAGATTGATACACCAAGGGTGAACATTAATTAATGTCAACTTACAGCCCAAAAGATAAAGGCTCGCATTCATTGTCCTCGGTCTTTCCCGTGCTAACCATTTCAAGACATCGTGAAAGGGAGCAGCAGTAGTCAGAATCATTTTTTGACAGGGTGTATTTAATTTGGCAGCATAGTGTGAACTGAATGACAATCAAAGCTTCAGTTATCGTTTCTGTCCAAATGAAAATACAGTCTTTGGTTTTTATTTTGAAGAGTTGGAATTATGTGATGTCAGTGGATCAGACATTTTTAAACACCAAGTTATCAGCAGTCTGTTTTTCATTACTGTATCTAAACTTGCTGGCTCACTGACACATTAAGATGGATGGCACAGTTGGATTGTTTGGAGAGCGATATATAAATCTCTGTGAATGCTTGTTGGAGAGCAATATGTCAAATGATAACCATGAGAACACTTATACAGTGAAGGGAAACAAGAGCATAGAAAAGGATTATATAGCTTGTGAATGTTAACTAACAAAAGAGAGCTACAATATACATTTATTAAGGTATCAACCTTATATTAATAATTTCATGATGAGAAGAAACTGCTCTAAACACTGAGTAAGTCTGAGCTCTCCTTAAGTCTGTGCAAAGTACTTTTATTGATATTAAAATATGAAGAGTATAGAACAATAGCCCCTTTTCCTTTCATAGCTTTCATAGCTACTCACCCACCAGCTTCCCCGAGAGCTAAGATGAACCTACAGTGGTGAACCTTATGTGTATTTGGTTTCCATACAGCTCACAGAGGAGGTTTGACTGACAGAGGGTTCAGTGGAAAACAACTGAATTTTCATTTTGGGGCAAATTCTTTTTTTTCTTTTTTCTTTTTTTTTTTTGAGTTGACAGAGTGCAAGGAAACACACAAGTATTAAAACGGTAAAAGTCTGGGAGCTGTTGGTCCTCACTGACCAGAGAGAGTCTGCTTAGATATTTATTAATACCTCTAACCTGCTTGTAGTGGTCAGAAATTCTGGAGCAGTAAAGAATTGGAGCTGAGAGGATCTGTTCTCGATTCCAGAAAACAATGGTATTGTTGTGCTTAAATGCTTAAAGGATATGTTGTTGACATCACTTATTCTGTGGTAATTCACTATACACTAAAGAAAAGACTGTCACGTAAAGGTTTCCCTAACATGCATTCATTCCAATATAAAAGGCTTCCTACTTTACATAAATGACACATTTATTCACATGAATAATGGAGGATTTTGAACAACGTTTGAAAATTTGCATTTTTCCTCAATTGATCATAATTGGGAATAGAAGTCTTTTTGCTGATGTGTGTGAAAAAAAAAAAGTAGCTGTTAAGCGAGTCAATTTATTAGGTGATATCTCATTTTTTAGAGGAACTTTCAACCTGCAAACCTGTATGCTGCTCATTTTGATTGGGAAATACCACAGTAGCACAGTGTTTGTAATCATCAGTCAAAAGAGCTTAGAGATGTTGTTGGGGCAATTTCTTGCAGCTGCAGAAACTATAAGACATCGAGCAGAAAATGAAAGTTTCCAACAATTCAACATGGAGAGATTTTCACAAATAGAGCCATTTTTACTGCCATCAAGACTGACCTTAAGTCACCTCACACTATCATCTTTTCCAGAACAAGACCTTGTATTTTTCCAACCACCAAACAAGTCAGAGAGGTTAGCGAGGGCCTAAAATTTCCCAAATGACAGTGTTAAAATCTGCAAAGAGCTCTCCTGTCCAAGTTCTGGCTGCTGCTGCAGAGTTGATCCCTGGAGACACATCCCAGTCTCCTAAACTTTACTTTCACTTATAACTAATTTGCGTGGGTTAATAGGTTTTGTAGGAAATGCAATGCTGTCAGATTATGTTAAAAGTGAAAACATTTTGTGGATGGGCGCCAAGGGTTTATCTCAGTCCATGTTAAGACACAGCGCAATAATGGTTTCTTGGTCCAACTTCTTCAAAATCAAATTCCCTACACACACCCTGCCTCACAGCTCTCACTACATTCATCTGTGAGCCTGTGGTAAGAATAGTGGTTCTAATTTCACTTCAATTTCACTCTGTACTTGAGTTGTTTTGATTTCAAGAGATGACAACAATGCACCTTAAAAACAAACAAACCAACAATACATACTGTAGATACATACAAGCACTCAGGAATACACACATTTGAAACTCAATGGCACTACCCACAGTTTTAAAATGCATTTTCAGCTCAATTTAACAAGACATCATTAAAGTTTTACCCTGTGAGAGTGAAAGTAACAGTCTGTTGCCTCACTGTTAAAAACATTTTAATGTACTCACACAATGTGGTGCTGATTATGACGTAACAACTGCATCTATCTTGCATTGTTCTGAAATACTCATGTTTAACTAGTAATCACATTACTTGGGTAGACTAAATTAGAAATAGGCAGTAGAGAAACTATTTTTTCCTTAACACATTTCATTTCATCTGAGATTATAAACTCTAAATGAGATAGAAACTGTCTGTTTCTATCATTGGGTTGGACTTTCATTTGACTGGATACCTCCATAGTCTGTACCGTAATAAACTTTTTTGCTACTTTGCATCTGCAACTAACAACGACAGCTGACAGTGTTAACTTTGGTCAACGGGATAAGCAATAGTAGTTACACGTATGTACGTTACAAGCTATTTTATGTATTTGTGATGCTGAATTCAAACCATATGTTTGTGAATATCAACATATACTGCATCATGCTAGGAAAGTGGAACATTCATACCACCCTCATGCAGAAAATAAGGATGTGTTTTGGTTACTTTTGGGTTCTGTGGAGTGAGACCGGCGGGCACAACAGGATGGACTTCAGAGGAGCACTAAAGTGGAGCAATGGACAGGTCCACGGTGAAATAGTAAACCAATCAGGGAAAGAAATGTAGGTTGAAAATCACAGAACTACACAAAGACCAGCACGGCAGTTAAGTTTTTGTGTGCTTCGGTAGACACACTGTCATGCTATCTTTCTGGGTAATTAGCATTTGAATGCTTCAGTATAAACAGATAGTTATCTGCTCCTTCTGACTGTCATACACTTTCAATGTACTTTGTGTCAATCAAATCAATGAAAAGCAACTGCTTAATTCCTGACTGGTTGCGTGTTGATCTACACCCTTTCTGCTAACTAAATCTGCCCATTGATTCTAATTCCTATAAGACAGAGCCAGAAAAGGAATTAAAAGTATGAAGTAAGTGATTAAATGCTGTTTACAAAGATGTAAAAAAAAAATCTCTATATGGATACATCCCTATTTTACACAAATATCTACAAAACTTGCAGCATTGCTTCATGTATAAAAATATTACAAATCACACAACCTGATAAAAATGTGTATTTTAAATATTGGCTGGTAATGGATTTTGAAGCAGTAGGTGTTTTATAAAAAAGAAATCGTCAGCTCCTGACAGACAGGTCAAAAGCCAACGTTGATCCAACCAGCTCTGTTTACTCCTTTGAAAGCTTGTGTGTAGACCTCGTGTGACCTGTGTATTATAATTCATTGTGTGGTAACAGTAACCAGCACACTTCCCTGTTGTGAAGGAGTATGCAAAATGACTACATGCCGGACTGAAGACGTTCAGAACTAATCCTTATATCTGTTCAAAGACACCAGATGATCAGCTTTCCCTCTTGGCAAACACACAGTGCTGCAGGGATTGTATATCTGTCACTGAGCCTGCTTGATGCTTTTCGCATATCTAAATGCTACCTTTGAGAATCATGAGACAATAGAAAACAGCAGTGTTGATACTATGGTCTGCAAATGTGTTTTATATTGAGGAGATATCCTTTTTGTACGATAGATTTTAATTTTTCTGAAATCTATAATCTCTCTTTGTAATGAATAAATAGTGGAATTAATGAAAAATCAGACCTTTAACCTTATCAGTCATAAATGGCTATTTTATAGTGTCTACAACACTTCCTTCTGTAAATATAAGTCTTGGTAAGGAGAGAGTACCTTGAATTACAAATTGTAGCTGCAAAGTTGAGATACAGGATATTAAATTGTACAATTATCTTCTGCAAAAGGGGTAAAAGGTAAAATGACTGGTAAGGGCACATGCACGAGTACTCATGACTTACTGAGCAAAGTGTATAAAACAGTTAACATGTAGAGCCAGACTGACCAACATTGGATGTCGTAAAATGTTTGAATTACTGGAATATGCTGTCACATGTTACTCACATTGAAGCACTAATGCATTCGTATTCACATCAGCAAACCCAGTCTAATTTGCAGTCTACTGCAGTGTAATTTGCTATAATCACACGTATCAGATGAGTGAATACAGCTATTCTATTTGTTTGTTTGTGTTTTCACATTATGCTATTTTAAGGTTCCGCTGCTTTGTGGGTACTGAGAAAGTTATGACTCCCTAAAATTTAATCAGTGATAAGAGAATTGCAATGTATAGAATCAGAAATAGGCAATCGCTAGATTTTGCACAATTCCTGACATTTGATTCTATAAGACATTGGCTGCCTTGGGTAGATTGGGATCACTACTTAATTTTAGGAATGTGAAATGTAATAATAATAATAATAGAAGGAATGATTTATTTCAGGGTTTGTTTCTTTCATCCCTTCTCCAGAGTGTCTGAGGTTTATATCCACTTTACTACAAATAATTATTCTTTGCTATGACACTTGAAATGTAGCTCATTTGCCTCAAATTTTTCTGGATCATCTTTGTTTCTACATATTGACTGTATCCAAGTGTGGCGATTTCAACTGATTGGATATAACTTGGAAAGGGTCGCACTTTCCTATACATCATCTCACAGCTCCAAGTGCATATCAGAGCATAAACCATGCAGTGGAAGCCTCCCCTCTGTCAAAGATTTTATGGTCTCATTTAACCAAGATTTCAATTCCAGGACATGATGCTTACAATCGGTTTGAATTAAAGTCCCTGACCACTGCAGGTCATAACTCCATCTTACTCAGGAAAGTAAATACCCTCTCTGTTTACTGTACAATGTAGTATCATCATTGTTTCCACAAAAAGGGTCACTGGTTCAATGTTCAGTCACTGTTCATTTTGCCCTATACATCATTGCAAAACTACACTAGCATTGAATTTCTGCCTGTTTGAGATATAAATTTGACATTCTAGCAGACTACTTGAACTGAATTTTCTAAAGACCATCCAGTCACACAGATGGTAGAGAATGAATGGTGAGTGTGGCATTGATCCTTTGCCAATACAAACAAGGAGTCACACCATGGGCAAGAAAATACCAACCCAAGGCTAACAGTCAGATTGCCCCATCTGGTCTAATTATGGCTTCCCTTTAGGGATGGCTCTGGCCTTTGTCTGTGAATAGCCAGCTTTTCCCCAAAACCCTCTTTGTAGTCAAAGCCTGTGTTTAATGTGGGACCAAATTAAGATGCAAACCCAACACAGAAGGTACACCCAAGGACCTTTAATGAGTTGCAATTTCAGTATATAAATTAGAAGCTTAACCCATTCTCTGGGACTGCAGCGATGGTTGGTATCCTCTGGGTGGTATGAAAGACAAGATTGATTCCACAACGATGAAACTGGGTCACATATTCTCTATAGTTCAAACATTCAAGTATTGTGTATAAGGAAATATTATTTCTATAAGATGTGGTATGATCGCAGTGACACAATTTATTGATAAGTCTTTAGACAGTTATCTGAGACGCTTAAGTATGTCAGCTTTGATGTGTGGTAGAGCTGTCCGGGTGGTCTTGGAGGTATAATTTTCCCTAGAAATTGAGAGCTACATGCACATATACATGTCCTTCTCAAAAAAAATGTAATCCTGTAGCTCAAACTAGGGCTCAAAAGTGACAGTAAATGTTGTTAATCCCTCAAAGCACAATTTGCTGAGGGATTTCAGAACTGGTGCACTGCCAGGATTCTGACATGCCCTTAAATATTGGAAGAAACATCATGGGTGTGGGTGTAGAAATCTTCCAGCAAACAATAAAATTTTAATTCTAACCACTCCTGAGGAAGAAAATCCTCTGTAATAGGATTTGATGACACCAGATTGTTTCCTCATATTAGGGAAAGTAATGATATGAGTGACAATATCTTTCCAGACTGTGGAACAACAAAGTAAGATACATGAAATATTGATTGCCAGTGTCTGCTGTTGTTTGTGTTGCTGTAGGTGTGTAGAGGCAGTCAGTCATAACCAGTGTTACCAGGATAACAAGACTTGGATATTTCAACTTCCCAGCATAGCAAAAATCGGACAGAGACTTTAAAATTAGATGAGCATGACAAAATAATCTGAGAAATGACCCTCAAGTTATGAGATGCCTCCATAACAAAAGCTGATATAATAAATAAAACACTATTAGAAATTATAGCCTCATCTTCTCTTGCAAAGTGACTGCAGTGAGGTAGAATAACACACTAAAAGCACAGCACATTACAGTGTAGCACCAGAGAGAGGAAAGCGATCACTTTGACGACTTACTGCAAATGTTCCATCCATTAGAGGGGCAAAAATTTAATAAATATGCTAATATGTTACAGTCTACAAGGCTGGTTGGCAGCACAATTTCAATGTACTGCGAAACACTGGAAAAAAATAGTGAGCTGTATTCATAGTCATTTCTGGAAAAAAGAGCATCATTTATCACAGGCTCCTTCACTCGATGTTTGTTTGAGATGTCACGAAAAGTTAATCAGCGAGAAAACTGGATTGAACTGTTTTTTAGAAACCGAGTATAAGAATTAAGTGGCATGTTTGACATGTATTTTTTGGAGGCTTTATCATAAGAATTGTATAGTTTCTGTAATATTTTAGTATGAGAAGTCACTAATACAGTGATGACTAACAAAGAAAAAGAAAAAAAATATATTATTTTTTACCACTTCATAATTCTGATCCTCAAATATCTTAAATCAGTGTCTTTTCCACAGAGCTCAGACATATTGCCTTTGACAACTTGTGCTGTGACATGGAAATCATTACTGTATAAAAGTTCAGATTACCCTTCCATGACAAAAACCGATTCACATATTTTGGGACCAAATGTATTAGAGAGCTTTTCAAAACATAGTGCTAAGATAGGCTGCTGCACCTCATCTCTGTAACACTCAACACCATTCAGAGATTTTTTTTTTGCTGAAGGTTTTCTGTTGCAGTAAGTGAGAGTAGCACATGCTGACAATGAAAGTCCAATCAAATATGTAATCACAGGCAGCTATACTCTTGAGAAAGAAATAAGTTACACAGCTTGTTTGTTCATCTATAGTACTCAGGTTTCTGGGGATATCACCAACATTGCAGTAAAAGAAAGTATCTCATCAGAGAATGAATGCAATCAGAACTATAGTCGTGACTTCAAAAAAACAACCTAATCTGTCTTCATCTCTATAAGATCCAAGTTAAAAAAAACTTTAAAGTTTAATTTAACCGTCTCACAGATAAGGACAGTTACAGATATATTGTACTCTTTTCAGGGTAACCAAAGCTTTTTGAAACAACAGACCACATTGATGTGAATAGTTGCAGTCGAGATGGATTATACACTACCAGTCAAAAGTTTAGACACACCTTCTCATGGTTTTTCTTTATTTTCATTACTTTCTACATTGTAGATTCAAACTGAAGACATCAAAACTATAAAGGAACACATATAGAGTTATGTAGTAAACGAAAAAGAGTTAAACAAAGCAGAATATGTTTTATATTTTAGATATTTTGAAGTAGCCACTGTTTGATTTGATGACAGCTTTTTGCACACGTTTGATTCTGTCATCAGCTTCATGAGGTTGTCACCTGGAACGGTCTTCCACGAGTTCCCAGAGGTGCTGAGCACTTGTTGGCTGTTTTGCCATCATTCTGTGATCCAACCTGTCCTAAACCAAATTTGGTTAAGGTCAGGTGGCAGATAACACTTTTGTTTTAATTAACAGTTTTGTGTTTTTACATAATTCCATATGTGTTCCTTCATAGTTTTGATGTCTTAGGTAATCTACTATGCAGTGAGTAATATAAATAAAGAAAGACCACTGAATGACAAGTGTCCAAACTTTTGACTGGTACTGTATATAAAAAAAGAGGGAAACAATGGCCTAACAGTTGGGCTGTACAATATCAACAAAATATTAAATTGCAATTCTTTTTTACAACAATTAATTATATGAATGAAATCGGAGAGAACAGTGCAGTTTATTATTGTTGAGGATCTTCTTGCTCAGAAGCCTTTATTGGAAACACTAACCCCCCCTTCCATTATGAAAGGTATGTTGTAAAAGTGAGTGATCTTAAAATTAAACAATTAATACTGTAAACACATTCATTGTCAGAGTTCAATATTAAGCTAACTGCAACTGCTGGCCATTCATTTTCTGACACTGACACCCAGTAAAATAAAAACAATGTCACAATACTACATCTAACCCAGTGCTGAATTGAACAAACAACGTCAACAGGGAGTGGGAATCAAAACTCTCAAGCAATAATTTTCACTCAAGCCACTTACCAAGGCAGCTGGCAAGAAGACAAATCAAATCATTAATGGTGGATGATAATTAAAGAGATTGTGCAGCAGATACTTTATATCTTTGATGGGTTGTTGGGAGAATTAATTCAGCTGTAAAGGTTGTTTGAAGAAAGAAAGAAATCAGATGCAGTAGTAGATGCCAAAGATTTGCTGAAGCCTAAGAATTTCAAAATTTGGTGCAAAAATCATTCACCAGGGCAACAAAGAAGATAACTGTTACAAACAAGACTCTGTTCTTTTTGCTGTTATCGTAAGCAATGTCAGAAACTTAAGTAGACATAGTGGATCTTCCTCTGCATCAGAGAGATGTAAAGCTGAAGCCCAGAGGGGAGCATTAATTGCTGAAGCAGAGGGTTTTGAAACTCTCTCTTGAAAGGGGAGAGGCTGAGTTATTTCACCTTTGGACATGATGGTATTGACACAGAGGAGGATGCTGACAAAGATGAAAGCCTCAGTGGTTTATTAATATCTTTAATGCACTCGTAAACAAGTAGAGAAGTGGTTTTAAAGCCACTTAAAGACAACTCAATATTACATGTGACCCATTGTTTGGGAATATACGCAACATCTTCATCGAGGAAAATAGGAGAAGTACATGAGATGAGCAGCTCCACTGTAACAGCAGCATTACCCTAACCCTAACCAGCATAAAACCTTGAAGCGCCCTTAGTTGCAAATGCACAAAACAAGGAAAAGGCTCAACTGTGACTGCGTTCACTTGAACACTGAACCATCTTGCAAGTTCAGAAAAATAAATGTGAAGGTCTGCACTGTGGCAGCGGCACAACTCGACACTACACTAGTTTGCTTAGAGAATGCTAGAACCAAGATATTTCACAGAAACAAATTACATCAGAAGGTCTGGAGACAGGGAATTGTGTAATACAGGATAATCCAAGCAATACTGAGGACCTTTGATTGAAAAGGTTGCACCTAAAATAATGGAGCAGTGACAGGAGATTAACGGCAGAGTTGACTGAACTACTGTTAAAAGATGGATTTGATGAATGCTTAATGGGCATCTTGGTGCCACAGTGCCAAGAGTAGGTTATGTGTATTATGTCCACAACAGCCTGGCTGAATATTACATATTCAAATACTTCCCAGAACTTCAGAGAAACTATTACCACCACAAAACTATTATCATGGTGTGAGGAGGATTTGTGTTCTTGCTGTGTTCACGTGCTCAGCACAGTGTACATGTTTAGAAATTTTAGAGCTTACACATTTACGACGGTTGCTTATTGCTCTGTGAAAAGGGAAGCTTTCACATGATGAAATGGGAAAGAAACAAACATGTGCATGTGGTGTACTGGCCACCACTGAAGAAACATGTGAAGGAAATCTTAAGCTAAACATAGACAAAGTTTGCCTTCTGGTTGAAAAGGGAAAAGGCCAGCCCTTAGGGTGGAACAGGACACAGACATGACAGCTTTAAAACCTCATGCTTGCATGGCAGTCAGGAACTGAAGCACTGTGTCATCTGTCTGTGATCCTCTAGGATTCCTTGCCCCATAGGATTTCACAGTGAAGCACCCTCTCTTTAGCTCTTTAACCTGAATCAGAGACGGGACAACACTATCATACCAAAGTATATCGAGAGTGACGTTTGCTGCCAAGAGTGTTGGGAGTTGAACTGTGGCCAACAATAAATCTAAACCTGCTAATTTTAGTTTATGTGATATGGCCCCTGACGCCCCAGTTTCTCCTTGAGGACCATATTTGTTGACATGAACAAAGTCCCTTCTGATGGCCTCAAATTTAAAAGGGATATTTGTTGTCAATGCAACCCTGGTTGCAAATACGTGTGTGACTTAAGTGCAATAGAGTGCTACTTTAAAATACTATTTTTCCACACGGAGTAACCATCAGAGGGGTCATATTGGTCAAATATATTTTTCTACAGTTAAACAGAAGAAAGGCAGTACCTGCAAGAATCTGACATAGAAAGGACAGCGTAGATCAAAGATATGGTTTACAATAAAATGACAACCCTGGAGGATAGCCTTGCCTTGGGAGACCATCATAAGAAAACTGTCAGGTACAAAGATTTCCAGAGGCAATTGGTGCTCTGCAGAGGTACCAAAGTCCAATTTCCAAGTTGGACCTCAAGCCAACACTGAAGGAATTTTGAGAGTATGCAGGGGGCTAAATACGTTCTGGTGGGGGGATTGGGTAAATCAGTGTCTGAAGAGGTAAAACATTCAGTCAGTTTTGAGGGGGAAAAAAAAATCTCTTCCTCAAAATAATGCACAAAGGACTAAATCTTAAAGGCTGAGACCATATGCTGTCTGTACGCTTCTGGAACTGTGTATCATGCTGAAATGTGTCTCTGAAGGATGTACAAAAAATTACAGACCTGCCAGCGCTTTCCCTGGTGCAAGAATTTACTATTTTGGCAAAATGAAGAAGTAGTGTAAAATAGTATGGTGTATTGGTGCACTGTTTATCTTGATGTAGCCTGTTCTCTCAACACACATTTCTGCATCAGTACACTCAAGGGCTTCTTCTGCAGGAGAGGGCAAATCAACAAGTTAAGATCTTATAACTGCCTCATCCAAAAGATAATTAAAAGAGTTAATTAAGGAAAGGAGTCAAAACTGAAAATTAAAACAGGACTGAAAAAATTTTGCTGCAAAAAGGGCATGAAGTGGGTCTTTAATCCTCCCAATGCTGCGCATCATGGAGGAGCATGGTTAATTGGGATGCCTCTGTGATAAAACAACAAACTTAGAAAAATGAAAATGTACTCATGGTCATACGCAGAATAGAAGCAATCCTCACTGCCCTCAAGACAACTGTTTCAAATTGTGCAAATGGTTTAGAACCACTAACTCCTAGCCACCTGCTTATGGGTTCAGTTGATATTGCTGCCAGGAACAGGATGACAACAAAGATCTCTTTTTTGTTCAAAATGGGTACGATCTAGATGATAAAGAACACCAAAAACAGAACAGAGCCAAAAAACCTTTGAATCCTGTACAAGCGTTGGGCGCCAATACACAGGGACTATGGACAACCAGAGGAATTATTAATATGAGGAGAAGTAGCAATGTTGTTAGTATGCAGTTTTACAATAAACAGGGTTGGTGCATCACATTTTTATGCAAGATCATAAACAGACTGAGCCAAGAGGAGTGATTAAATAAGCACAGGTATGTGGCACCAAGTAAGATTTTGAAAGGATGAAGAGAGGGAGATGTATTTGATGGTTGAAATTGATTTGTCTAGCCCATCTGCTTCCACCCCCTGTTTTGAGAATTTAATAGAAGGAATTAGTACTCCTACCATACCAAGCCAATAGACATTCAATTACACTATTTATCAAAGTAATCTTGGGTACAGAACAGGAGAAAGGAAGTGGTTTATTTGTATATGCCCTTGCCTTGTGTGACTTCCACAGTGGGACAGATAAGGTGGAAATCTGCATATTTTAACGAGTGTAGAGGCACAAAAGGAAAATTAAAGTTCACATACACAGCTCCTATGAAAAAAACACTGACAAGAGTAGATATTAGATAGTCAATACAGAACACTGATCAATTTTTCCCGAGATATCACCTTTGAAAGCTTAGCACAAAGAGAAAGGGGAGAGATCAGAAAGCAAAAAAAGACTTCCCTACAGGGGGAAAACACAGAATCAGAGCGTACACAGGGATGAAATGGAATAGTGAGTGCCAGCAGTAACTGTGTACAGCTGCAGCTGTATTTCAGGCAGTCATGCTGCTCTTTCAGATGGACTTGTACAGCAACTTAACCAGAATAATATATAGGGTAAATGAAATTTGCATACAGCATATGAGTGAAGTATATCTTGTGAATGAAATGTAAATGTTTGGAGTGAATATTGAGCAATCACAGGCTATTATTAAAGAGGAACTATGAAGGGTTTTTATTTTAACTATGCTGCATTTTTACCTTAATTAAAAAAGCTTCAGGGTAACTGGGATGACTAGATAAATGACTTGTAAATTGTTATAGGGAGAATGGAGGCTCTCTTCCACCCAGCATCTTTTGGCTAAAAACCAACCTTGCAAGGTCAGCGCCTCCCCCCCTGTGTCCAGCTCTCGTCTCAGAGACACTGTGACACAAACGCGCCTCTTAACCCATAATCTCTTGTTCATGATGGATAAGACAACACAAATATACTCATTTTAACATCGTATATGATAAATAACATTATCCACCGTTCTATTGATTGCTTACTCGCTGGCTTCATTGAAAACAAATGCACATGGCCCGGAGGAGGGTTAGCAAAACAGCAGAAAAGCAACCAGACTTGCATAGTTCCTATTTAAATGAGGTTATTAATGAACATCGAACAATCGAACATACTTTGGTGCAAAAGTTAAAAAAAAAAAAAGGTAAACAGTTTGAGAAGACATGGACTGGCATCAGAATTAATCAGAATTATTTATTTATTATCTAGGAATGACCTAAAGCCAACTCATGCAGGTTGACAACATCTGGAAATAGTTTCATGTTTTTTTTTTTTGTTTGTTTTTTTTTAAGCATGTACATTTGAAAGAAATTTGTTTCTGCTCATTTTCAGTGGCTGCCATAAAGATAAAATATGAAGTCTGGAGCTGAATTGTGTTTAAGTCTGACATTTGTCTTACTCAATGCAAGCAGCAGACACTTAAGAGATCTCACAGCACAGCCATGAGCATGCGATTAAGAATGAGCAAGTCTCCTGAAGGTGAATGAAAAGAAGTTTAGTGGTTTTCCATCTGGGCACCTTCATATCAACGCCTCTCGGGATTGTTGAGCATGTATATTCATAAGAGGTGGGCAGGAAAGGGAGGGAAAAAAAAAAAAAAAGTTTTGTCAGAGACCCAGCTGGTTGCCTAAAACTTCTTTTTTTGGTGACCTCAATTTCTCCTGCCTCCCAATGAGTTTAGTCTGTCCATGTGGGACTAAGCATAAAGTATACAGTATGTGTCCCTGAGTGTACTTAAGCAGAAGGCTGGCACAGCACAGAGTCAGACACTCCATAATGTGTTACCATTAACATGCAGTAAAAACAAATGTAAAGAAAGAACATAAATTCAGATTTTATACAAGATTAATTTATTCTCTGAGACAGAATAAATCTTTTCACAGCTTTAGGCCAGGGAAGTGTTCAAAGCAGCTCACTGCGATGGCGCATTATGAAGCGGATTGTAAGAATTCAGATCACGGGGTCTTACACATCAGATAGTGCCTTTGTAGAGGAATTTTCAACACAGAGATGTCATGTTACACACATTAACCGACAATGGAGGTGTGAAATGACATCAGGCAGACAAGAAAAAAAAGGGCCTCTACAATGGTGAAGACAGTGCTGAACCCACAGTGGAACAAACAATATTAAAAGGCCATTTAATTAAGATGAAGTCAAATCAGTGATAAGTAAAAGTAACATCTCCTAATGTCTATTTTACTTATAGCAAGGTGGTTTTAGCACAGCTGGCCAAGGGCTGAGGGAAAGTGGCAGATACTGAGGAGTTATGACAGGACTAAAAATGTTTTAGTGCAGTACATGTTGAGTTATATTTGTGAATGGCGAGCAACATAATGATACTGATTTTAGAAAAATCAAAAGATAAGGTGGCAGTCAGAACACGAAAGAACGTTGATCTATTTGCTTTTGAAATGGTATCTCTTTCATTTAATAATACTAGACGCTGAAGGCCAGGCCTATCTCAATCAACAGTGTTTCCCCTAGATTTATTTCCTTTTTTTTCCACTGCTGCTGTGTTGGTGTCCATGAGGAAGCGACGCAGGCCTATATTCACACGAGTCATAGTAGATTCTAATTAGATGACCTTAGAATCATTATAGGCAGGATTATTCATGTTTGTCTTTTGTGTCTTAATTCACTTCAATTCATTCATCTTAAGATATGAATACATGGATAAATTCAATGTTCATCTGCCAAACAGCCTTACAGGTCTTTTTTTCCCCGTCATACACTTTGATACTTCAAACATGTTACCTACATTTTAAATTACTCAGACTTCAGCCAATCAGTTTGATGAACTCATAAAAAAAACACATATAATTTAACTCGTGCAATGCGAGCTTAGTCTAATCATGTACCCGATGTTCATCAGACGAGTGCAGTAGTAATATCAAACTAACTTGATGATTTGGTCACACTTTTTTTTTCTTCTTCATGAAGGGGACCCTGAGGCTTAATTTGTTTAACAGAAATGTAAAATTATATCACCACTGTATGTGTAAAAGAATACTAACCCCCAAACCTGTCTGTGTGAAATCATTAGGTAGTTACAAAGCAAAAGAGACAGACTTATTGATATTTCTCACTTTGCCCTAATGGTCTGAAAACCTTGCTGTTTCTCTGTCTTGTCAATTTGTGCAAGTGTCAGTGTGTCAAGTGTCGTGCCAAACAACAATCTTAAACTGACGAGAAGAGAAAAATGTGATGATTTTAATGAGTGTCAAATTGTGTTCTTCACACCTTTAGAGACTGCATATGCTACTTATACTGTATGTGATTAGATTTAATTGGAGATTTAAAAAAGAAATACCAATGTCCTATAACACCTGGCTCCGTTCAAATCTGATGACCGTTTTTTGTTTTTTTCTACCCACACTAGTGTTTAAGGAGTTTAAGCTTCAATTGTTTACTTGCTTACAGGGTTTAGAGTTGTCTGCGATGAACCTGTCACAATATACACGCAACACTGGCCTTATACTATTCCACAGTACAGAGTCAACTCAATGTGCCTGCCTGTACCTGCATTCTGATGAAAGTGCATGGTTCAGAGCGACTGAGCCAGTGAAGGAAAATGAAGACTTTTAACTACAACACAACATATGTGGGCATC
The DNA here is from genome assembly GCA_900303245.1 of Selene dorsalis. NCBI lineage: Eukaryota > Metazoa > Chordata > Actinopteri > Carangiformes > Carangidae > Selene > Selene dorsalis. The sequence goes on from OMNW01031392.1 coordinate 42,553, forward strand.
ACAAAAGCCTAATGGATATGATGCACTATATGCAACCATGTGTAGTTTTAACACATGTGACCATTTTGGTTACCATCTGGAGCATCGCAAGTGGCTTGAGGAGCAAACCAGTTTTGCTACAATTTCAAACAGAGGATCTTTAAAGAGCACAGGTAGAAATGACAAATGTTAATTACTTGACTTCTCATGATGTTGTAGCTAACATTACATAGCAGCCAAAAACATACTTTTAATGTCAGCCTTTCTTGGGTGGGTATTTTCTAGATGAGGGTTAATCCCCTTCACTTCTCCAGCAGATGGGGCAACACCATATGAGGTTTCTTGGTCTTTAAAAGCTGGAGCATTTATTAACTGACACACTGCAGCCCACACTGTGCATTTACTGCCACACTGACAACTCTCTGCTAACCTTTCTCGGTGGTCTGCTCAAATCCGCTGCTTCACTGTCATTCTTGTACCACATGCTTGTCACACAGTGCCCTACTCCCTAAAGGAGGTATGCTACTCCAATGTCACCATTAGATGTTGAAGAATGAGGAGAGGGTCCAGGACAAATTGATGCCCTAGTGCTCTATGACACAAAACAATTCCAAGTAAATGTCAATTGCTGCTGTGATTATTAATTGTGTGAATTTAAGAGGCTGTGCCCGTTTTCAAGGAGTGTGCCTTGTGGTGAATAAATATATTGGACATTTTCTGTCCAGAGGTTTAAGGCTTCAGTCAGACAACAGTCATAGCAGAAATGGCAACGTGATAAAACAGACTGCAATGGACTTCACATGATAAAAACCACAGCTAGTATAGTTTTATGAAAACGCCTGTTGATTGTTTTGATTGGTTGACACTTACAGAGGTAGCAATACAAATAACTGAGGAATAGTTATCCTTTTGGACATCAAAAGGTAGAGAGTCACCATCTTGCTGGTTTACAGTGCTTGCAAATCTATATTAATATACTTTTCCTAAAAGGATTGGCCAGTTAAAAGTGGTGATTTTAACTAAACTGACATGTTTAGCATTCATATATTCATACATGTTGCTACGCTGTTTTGAACATGCTTGATGTAAAGAGCGGACTGTCAGCTGCAGCACAGACAGCTGTATCTTTTTTCAGCTCGTCCTAAAGATGGCTCCTGCACAGCATCAGGGAACCATGTGAGATGCTCTGGTCAGCAATTGTGTGTTATTAAAAATACAGAACACAGCATGAGTCACATGTTAGCATGTTTTTTTGATCAGTGTGAAAGGAGCTTCTGTTTGCAGTGGAAGGAGAAAACATGCAAACTCCATGCAGAAAAAAAACAGCATCGAACCCAAAACATACATAAATTGGAAATACTTAAACAGTTTCTGTATTTCTTTGGGGGGCAATTTCCATGCTTATGTTGAACACTGCAGTACAACAAAAAACGAAGGCGTACAATATACAGATGATCTTCTATTTGGTAGTTGTAGGCTCTCAAATATGTGACATTCTAACCCTGATTTTTGATCAAAAAAATCTAAATGCAAGAGTTACATTCAAAATAAGTTCATGAATTCTTATGGATTTTATTAGTATTTCAACTGTGATTCTCTCATTCATTTAACTTTTCATTTGGAAAGAAAAATGCTTCATAAGTGGAGGAAGTTTTTGAAAACCACAGACAGTGAAACCAGTTTAAGCTTCAGTTTCATTTGTGAAAAATACCAAACATATCATACCAATGACTGAGTAGTATGTAGTCCATTGATGCCAAGCAAAGAAAATTTTAAGTACTTAG
>OMNW01031394.1:0-19486 GCA_900303245.1 Selene dorsalis
GTCCTTTGACATTTTTCTCATTGTCAATAGATCCCAACATTGGTTGAATTAGCCTCATCTCTGTCCTGTCTGTCACACTCCCACATGTCCATTGTTCCCTCCTGAGGATGTAAATCTTTAAGCTCACATCACAAATGAAGAAGTGATATCTGGATGACCTGGGAGGGAAGGGCACTGATCACATGAGTGCACATGCAGAGATAATAGGAGAGATACAACAGCATGTCACCAGCCTCATCCTTTGTCCATGTGGCTCAGAGCAAACATCTATCTTACATATAGTTCAGTGAATCTTATTCTGGCCTTCTCACTGTTCATTTTATGTCTCTATAGTATCACTGTTATTATGATGCTCTTGTATTGGACTCCATTAGTTTGAGAAATATACTAATACTCTGTCTCTTTACACACTGCAGTGTCATACTTTTATCTTTGTGACAATAAAACAGAAGCAGGCACACAGGCACATGAGTCTGGTTCCAGACTTAACTTTAATATCCCTGATTGGTTCAGTGATTCAAGGGAGTCTGATGTTGTGATTGGCTGGAGGAACAATCAACCAATCAGTGCAGGATATACAGGTTTTTGTCCCTCAATGGAAAATAAATGACTCATAAACAATGCTGACAGGATGCTTATGTTGCTCACTACTGGATTATTAATGCAAACTGATCAGTGTTAACACATCATTGAACTTAGAAACCTGTCAGAACGATGAACACGCACTTTTCTTAAAGGATAATTCCTGCTGTCTTTGCAAATATGTTTTGAGTATTTATCGTTGTAAAGGTTTTGTGTTTTATATTTGTTTTTATTCTAATCAATCACATCACAGATTTCTTATAAGAAGGGTTTTGGCACATTATTTTACTGTCTCTCTTTTGTAATTTGAAAATGTTTTTTACACAGTAGGTCAGATAAGGAACAAGAATGTGTAGTAATGCCACTGATTTTAATTTAAACCTAATTTATGTTTATGATTTTCAGTTCAATGAATGATTATTTGAATCCTAGCACCTATTTGGATTACTGTGCATCGCTCTAACTACAGTGCACTGTAGTTAGGTCAGTCTGTGATCAAAGCAACATGCTGTGATGACCTCACAGACAACAGTTTACATGAGGGTCTCAGCAACTGCTCATCCAAAATCCCTCACAAAACTGTGCTTCCCTGAATCCCTGGGTGGAAGCTTGAAGTGGATTTCCTGGTTTCCTTCAGAGATTGGTTTACTTCTCCGTCCTTAATCTCATTATACTAAATCATTTATTTTAGACCACCATCTATAATGAAGAGAGATTCTGAACCCAGCCGTGAGCAGACAGCCACTCTTTCTCTGTCTTGTACTTTTCACTGCATTGGATCTTCCTTCAGCACATGAGGTGTGAGCTGCAGCACTGTAGGAGTCTGTAAATAGCTTCAGGTTCAAGGCACATTGTGGGAGCAGGTGTTGACTGGAGGAATACTATAATAAAAACTTATTGTTCTGACTGTTAATGGTTGTGTCTTTTTTATAATGCTCCGTTTCATCTGAGATACATGAGAATATGTCATCACTGACAGAGGACATTATATTTATGCATCACTATATTTACATACATTTAATTTTGATCAACTACCATCCTTTCCCAAAAAAAACATAATGGAAATAAACCAACTCATTTCTCATACAATGGTATTTTAATTGCTGTTTTTTGTTTTTTTAAAGGCACTGACAATATAAATCACTGAATGGAGTTGAGGCAAGTTGGCTGGTAAAGGAGGAGGTGAGATGGAGAGTGAGGAACCTTTGTCAACTGGTCTATAGTCTGGAACATGGGATCACTGAGGCACAGGAGAAGATCAGCTGAGTAAGGAAAAAATGAGGAAAAAATACATGAGGCTGCAATGAAAAAGTCTAAATGATCTCTTGAACCAATTCTCCTCAGCCCCCATGGAAACATGAGGTCAAGGACAGATGTGAAGGAGAAATCATTCAGACCTTGGAAAAGTGGAGAGAATCCAGCTGGACTTAGAAAAATACAAACAGAAAAAGTTGAGTCATTAGAATGATAATTCGATAGAAATTAAAATGTGCAACAACATAGATGTACAGACTTAAGTATTTAGTTATGATAAGATATGGTAGATATGTTAGGATGTTGTTAACTATAAATTCACTCTGCTTGCTCTCCATGATGACTCCTATTTAGACACAATCAGGATGGATGGATATAAATATCACCAAATCACTGTTCAGCTGAAGGCAAGAAGAAACATTGCTAACTCCACACCTGGTAATTCAAACACAGTCTGAGTGATGACAGTGTGAGAATGGCCAAGACTGAGAATCTAACTCTGACTGACAGATCTGTCAGGGAGCAGTTATCCTCCGATGTGTAATATATGGATTGTTATACACTCTGATTGTTTTTTTTATCATCTCCCATGCAACATGTATTCATCTCAAACCCCATTTCAAAAGGTTTCAAAAGGACTATCATTTCTCTCAGTCAGTCACATGAAACAGGAGAGGAGAAGGCGCTGAAGCTAATTTTCTCTGCACATTGTGCGTATAATGACCCTGACTCAGGTGATCCAACATTATTTGAATGTCAAACCAGAATTATCAGTACATGTCAATGTTTCATTGTCAAACTATCTTTTTATGACCATCACCCAGTCTTTCAGTGATGACCTTAGGACCATATGACTCCAAAGGTGTTGGCTCTCTGAACAGTTCACAGTTCACACAACTTGCTGACTTGCAACTGAAGAGCCTTGAGGTCATAAAGAGGTCATGGAAGGCTACACAAGCATGCTAGATATCTGATCAGCATATCCAGCAGGTTGGTCAGCTTCAATAATTATAATTGAAGAGATCCATATATAGCAAGAGGTCTTCATACATCAATTTGCCTCTGATCACAGGCGTTTGTCAGTGACTTCTTGAATCAGTCGATGACATCAAAAACCATCCATCTATCCATCCATCCATCCATCCATCCATCCATCCATCCATCCATCCATCCATCCATCGCCTACACCACTTATCCATGCAGTGTTGCAGGGGGCTGGAGCTAATCCTAGCTGACAGCAGGGTACACCCTGCATATCACCAGCCTATCACAGGGTTGACATATAGAGACCAACAATCTCACAGACTCAAATTCATGCCTACAGGCAATTTATAGTTGCCAATCAACCTAGTGTGTATGTGTTTGGACTGTGAAAGAAGCAGGAGACAAGTCTAAATTGGGCTTGAAATCTGCTTGATTGTGCAGTCTGACCATGGCATGAAGGAGAATTTGAGATTAAGAAAATGAGGCAGCTGAAAGAAAACGGAGCAGGTCTCAGTAATGTACTGTATATATAAAGAGGCTGTCACTGCTTGTAACAAAGCAGCAAGTCTGGCAAGAAAGAACTACTTTTCCAAGGTTACAGAAAATACTGGAGACTCTGGGATATTATTCTCCACCACTAATCAATATACCAATCAACAAATCAAGTTTATTTTTAAAGAATGCTAAAATGTGTCGTTTAACTGTCCCATAGTCAGAGTGAGAGAGGACCACCTTCATATGTAGACTGGGGAAGCTGGGGATCAAAATACCAACCCTCTAATTTGTGGACAACACATTCTACATCCTGAAGCCACAGCCACCCAAACTTTCTGTTTTCAGAGGCTCACCTGGTGAAACCATAACACATCATCAAGTCTTAATCCTACTGCAGTGGCCATGGGTTCAGATCTGACTTGGGTGTCTCTCTTCCACATATTCTTGTGTCCCTCAACTGTCCTATCAGAATACAAAAAAAATAAAAATAAATCAATGAATGAATGAACAAAGGAAAGGGAGAAATTTGAACAGCATGCAGTTTCTGGTTGAACCTGTGAGACATGAGATCTGCTGTGGGGTTCATGCTGCCACTTGGTGACATCATTAGAGAACACAGTCGCTATACAGTCGGAGCTTTAGGTCCCACATCAACACAGAAAAACATCATTTTTCCACCATTAGTAATGGCTAAGGTGACTGAGAGACTACAGATTTTTCAAAACTATTTCCCTGCAGGAACAGTGTGTGGATAAGAGATGTCATTATAGTAATGGTGGTAACTTTGCATTGAAATTCTGACTTCTGCACATCAGCACTAAATTGCCCATTGATAAATAAATATACCCCTGCCATTTGTTCTTTTAGGCTTTCTGAAATGTTGTGAAGCCATCTTTGAGCTAAACCAGAAAATGTTGTCCCTGGCTATCATCATCATCATCATCATCACTGACCCAAATCTTGACAGCTTCTATATCTTTAAATATGCTACATTTCAGGTTAAAATTTTCTTTTTCTGGGCCGACTGTGGCCGTGTTTGGCCAGCCAGTACACTCCTCATAGCCTAAATACTGACACATAAAGTGGGGCACAGACACTGTCAAAGCAGTGCTCGTATAGTAGAATAATAATCAGTGAAGTCAAGATTATCTGGGTAAAAACCTGAGAAATAGCACATGATGAAACCCACTCAGTAGAGGACGTAAACAAAGTCCACAGAAAGCTGCTGTGAAAGATGACAGGCAGCTGAACTCAAATTGCATGAACATGAGCTGGGTTCATTAAAGAGCAACACAAGCTATTCTCAGTGATAGATTGCCCATCAATTATGTATTTCAGTTTGACTGACAGCGCTGTTTGGCTGCCAAAAAGAAATGATCAGAAAAAAACACAGGTCCTCCTGAAAGTGTGTTTGCAGCTGCATTTCTGTTATGCAGCTGTTCCTCTGACAGCCCGTCCTGCTTTATTTTTCCTGATCGTCTCCCCTGGGGTGCTGTAAAGACCGTCAGCTTAGAGCTTTTTGATGATGTGGCTACAGTAGCAAGGGCCACACTTTCGAGCCTGACGTACATCATACCTACATCGTACCATGAGAACAAGAGACCCTGCAGCACCTGCAGGTACTAGTCAAAACATGTCCTCAACGTGTTACAGACATGTAGGGCAGGAAGTGCAATGCAATGCAGAGATCCCTGATTCACCTGTGCAGCTGTCAAACAATATTAAACTACACTGCACATACTGGTATTTATTTATCTATTTATTCTACTCTTCTTTGTCTGCAATATTTTACTGCACATCTGTATTGTTAATTGATTGAATTGTAGTACTGTGTGTTACATTTTATATTCTATTTATTTACTTGAAGGTAGAGTCTGTCGGATTTTTCTAAAAATCAAAAGACTTCTACAAAAGACAACCTGCTTAATCGTCACCTATGGCCTTCTACTTCTGTGTGGTGTGTCCGCTAGATCAGATTTCCAAACAAAACTAGACAAAAAAACATAGAAATTTTCTTCTACTTTTATAGTCCATCAAAACAATATTTGTGATGATGATTCCAAATGGTTTCAGTCCTAAACTTAGTGTTGTTTAGCAAATCTGTTATTTGCTCCATACCTGCATTTTATATATATTTGTTCATACTTTGTTCTTTCTGTTATGTTTTCAATCTTACTATTTTACTATTATTTTGCACCAAACAGCAAACTTCTCCTGTGTGAAAATCTCCTTAATTTGCCATTAACCTAATTGTTATTTTGACTAGACACCATCATTGAAGATGTCATCCTGAGAAATGGTGGACAAGTCTTAATGTGATAGGGAAACAGGCTATTAAAGAAAAGAGGATCCCAGACCAATTTGCTTGAATATTTAGATTTTAATGAATCTGCAGAACCTTCTAAAAACGTATTTGTGCCATGTCAGTAGTCATGGGTCAATTAAAGGGCAAAAATGGCACTTAAAACCTCCAACACCACACATGAGAAGAGAATGAATGAGTAATCTCTGGAGCCTTGTTGCTGTTTCTTGCTGAACTAACTGAGGCTGACACTGTCAGGAGGAGGCCTCTCTCCCATTTCCAGGTGCAACCACAGAGGTTGGTCTGAGAGTACTGACAAAACTCATCTAGTTTACACCAGCACTGTCTGGATACATCCAGTGTGACACTGACAGTACAGAAGCTGCTGCTGCTGATGGGCTGCTTGCATTACGTTGCAGGTGTGGACAAGGAGACTGCTCTTCACAGTGGTCTGTATGTGTTCAGTTAGTTTGAGATCTAGAGCATATGATTCATAATTTTCATTAATGTCAAGCCATTAAATACAATATGCATTCATTATGTTTCAGCTGTAATTTGTTAAAGATTTTCACTGGTGTCCTAAATTTGCAGCCAAAACACCATCAAAGCTCTCATTAATAAAAGAGAGCCTAAATTAACATCTCTCATTAGTAACTGTGACAATAATAATTCAGAAATGAGGGACAAACTAATTTAGGTAGGAACTTAATCATAGGCAATTACTCCAACTGTGTTAATGTCCAAATATATTCTGTACTTTGTGTTTTCTTTTCTTTCAGGTGGCTCCATAAGGCCTTTCCTTTATTCCCATCTTATCCTGCACTTGTATTGCATGCTTGGTAAAGGGAATCTTATCCAAACTGTTTACATTTTCCTTCAAGTAGATTCAACATAATTTCAGCATGATGTGAATATAAGGATCTGTAAAACACATCATCATAAAGAGTGGATGTATTTACAGTACACAGAGCAGCATGAAGTAAATGGACTGTTGTAATGTTTGTTCCAGATCTACCAATTACTGCGGAGCATGATGAAAAATGTGTTCTGCATCTCTTTACTCCAACATTAATCCTGTCTGATTATGGCACAGGCATAAAGAGCTGATAAAAGCAACAGCTATAGACTACAAGTAGAGTCTTATACTCCACTTACAGTCAAACACCACATCCATACAGCTTCAACCACTTACCCGAGGTTGGGTTGCAGGGGCAGCAGATCCAGTGAGCCCCAGACCTCCCTTTCCTCTGTAACATTTGCCAGCCCTCCCGAGGCGTTCCCAGGCCAGGTTGGAGATATAATCTCTCCACCTAGTCCTTGGTCTGCCCCATGGCCTCCTTGCAGTTGGACATGGCAGGAACACCTCCCTAGGGGAGGGACCCTGGAGGCATCCTTACTAGATGCCCAAACCACGTCAACTGGCTCTTTTCCATGCAAAGGATCAGCAGGTCTACTCTGAGTCTCTCACAGAGGACTGAACTTCTCGCCTTATCTCTCCTGACAAAACCCACTTTGGCTGCTTGTATCCATGACCTTGTTGTTTCAGTCATGACCCATCGCTCATGACCGTAGGTGAGGGTGGGAACGAAGACAGAGCAGCTTTGCCTTTTGGGTTTGGGTGCATGAAATATGTCATGATGCTCCTTATTTGAGCTTTCCACAATGAATGTGATGTAATGTTAATGTTTTCAACAAAACACAACCGTATTCAGCCTTGTGACTGAATGGAGTTTAGTTTGCAGAAGAATGTGGATGTCAGTGCAGTACAGTTGTTGTTGGCAGGAGGTAGTTTACATGTTGCATCTCTAAGCCATCACAAATCACCTTAAGCCCTGCTGACCCTGACCCTAAAGTAAGTGCTGTGTTAATTGAAGTGAAATTTAACAAAGGCTGAACTCTGCTATATCTGTGGCTTCATGCTCAGATGAGCTCTTTAAACCCCAGAGAGCTCTGATGTCAAAATGTGTTGAGTCCCATTCAGGTGAATTTACATGAATGAATGAATATGAATATATATGTTTACAACATATATACAGTACAATACCACATAATACATTGCAACTATATATATTAATGGTATTTATTAAATGTATATATGAAAGTTTTCAATTCAGTTTGCTTATATATCTTTTATTATTATTCATTTTAAACATGTCTATCTTCACATTCTGGCAATGAGCTGTCAGACTTTTGGAGCCCACAACATCCATATATATGTTTTGACATTGGCTTTGAGATAGATGTATGTTATTAACAGATGTGTCTAAAATATAAGCAGAGATATATGAACATACATATTTGTATCAGCTACACATACAATAAATTTCAAACGTATTCATTCATTCAATACACCTACTCATTAAAACAATGGCGCATAGGAAAGGCATGTGATCAACTTTTCATCAGTATCAACTAAAATTGAGAAAATCCAGTTACTTTTCCGGGTTGGTTGTTGTTCCGCTGGTTCCAAGATGTCTCTGTCCTCACTCAAATCCCCCTTCATGCACTGCTAAACATGGAGGCAGCACACAAAGGATTTTCAGGAGTTAACCTCCTGCTGCCTCCATCTCATGCTTCCGAATATAAACCTGGAAACAGAGTCTTTGCAGGAATGCCATTATCTCACGTATTATGTATTTAAAATCCTTCCTAGACTTGTTCCTTATCTAAAGTCTCTTTCCCGTTAAAATGCCACGGTGATGCCTCAGTGGGGTTTCTGGCACACTGAGCTTATAGGCTGAGTAATGTGCAGCTCAATCAAAACATTTAAATACCAAATTTAATGTGCTGCTGAATCACTCCTGCTTCTGCCTCATGCATCAAATTAATATTTAGACAAGTATTAGTTTGTCTGCCATATAGTGTGACCTTTCAAACCAATTGTTAGACTGTGAAGGGGACATAATAGCTTTCCTAACCATGGAAATGTGGGTGAGGTTAGTGTGTGTGTGTGTGTGTGGTGGGTTGATTCTGTAATGTTTTAAACAAGAGTAACATCAGTGAGGGGTTGTTTAGCTGGGAGACAGGGTATCCCAGCTGCCATCACACCTACAGACCTGCCAACACACACACACACACACACCTCGGGCCTGAGGCTACACATACATCACCGACCCCAGGGTTCCGGAGTGCACAAAAATGGACACTAGCTGAGCAGTATATTTAACAAATGAAGAGCAAACTGTAATATTAGACTAATACAAAGAAGTGAAACACATGATCCAGTCTAAAGCCACTGGGTGGGCACCCAGTGGCTCACCTGGTAGAGCATGTACCACATCATCACAGGTTCTCTGACACCATCATTTAGAAAACATGCAGCCCTGACAAAAAGCTTTAATGTTGTAATACTTTAATACCTGTACGGACTAGATAGCAGTGATTTAGTTAATGGTTGATTATTAATGGTTAATAGATCTGTGGGAGTGTTGATAAAACTTTTAAAATCCTGACAGCTAGTTTTAATTTATCCCTTGTCTGAAGATTTTCTGAAATATGCGTCATAAATGGAAGAAGAGGTGATAATGAGTAAAAGTTCACAATAAATTACAAGCACTGATCGTTAGCTCATACAGGCTTTACCTGAGCTGCTGTCTACGTTGTTGGAATTTTAAAAAAATGATATCATGAAACATCACCACTTATTCTGCTACACATCTTACTCCTGAGATTTTGCAAACAAACATCTGTCTGCCAAACCCCACATTTCACATCAGTCAGCTGCAATGTCTTAGTCTTCCCTGCCCTGATAACAACACTCTGTGACTCTTCAAACTAAGATAGTGTCAGTAGCATTTCCAAAATGTTCAGTTCTCAGGGCTCCAAATGGAGGAAAGATGAGGAAGAATGAAGAGGAAAATTAGCTGTTTTAGCAGCAAATGTCCCCGTTTCTGTCTCTCACTGTCACTGTTTATCAGAATACAGGTTTTGGTGATATTACATCCATGTTCACTCTTGACAGCACAGATGTCAGCCAGGTTCACTGCTTTGAAGTGTCCTGTGGAAACACTTTAAATGTATTGCAGGTGCAAAATGATGAAGAGTTTTTCTAAAGTTATTTGTAGTCTGTGTATTTGCATGTGTTCTCCTCAGCTGCAGTGTGTTGAGCCCTGGGGGCCATTGTATCAAACAGAATTGGGAGCAAATAAAAAATAAAAACATAATTCAGCATTAACTAGGCTTCCTTTCAATAAGTCTCTGTTGACAGCCAAAAGCACACTGAAACAGCCCCGACACTGCTGCAGCTGACAGGGGAAAAAAATGAAGCGAATAGATGAGGAGGGCTCCTACACAGGTACACTCCTGCTGAGGAGCTGTCTGCAATTATGAGGGTTACTTGTATAAAAAAAGAGAGAAACTGCCAGAGGAAGCGAGGTGTCTGAACACTGTTTGCTCTGTCTAAAGTACACCGAGTGACTCATGATCTTTTATGAATAAATTTGACAATAGAGAGAAAAGAATCCTTATCAGCCCTCACACTGATGTGTCATCATGAGGTGGCTGTTTGACAATATGTGAACATGATCATACCCCATTTCATATGAAAACTTCTCTTCTTTCCTTCTGTTGTTGTGTTTTAGTTGAAGTGTTGATCCATAACAAGATGATGTGGTCTTAGGAACCAAAAGGCATCTCAGTGTAGTTTTACATCCCCTCTCTCAGGCTTCTTTCTGGAGCTCCAGTAACAACAGGTGAGCGTCAGACAATCAGAAGAGAGAAGGCTCTCAGCTTCGTTTCTGATTGGCTGACTGTTTTCTGAGCGATCCAATAAAAATATATCAGATTTCAGGTAAAACATTCATAGAAACCAAATCCTGGAAGGTTAGGATGGTGGGTCCAGGTGGGCAGGACTTGGGGCAATGAGTGCGAGCAGTGACTGCTCTGTTGTGACATCACAAAGTTACAGAAGTCCTTATGGCTGGTTTTCAGGATTGGTTTCTGAACACAGGCTGGGTGCATTTCTGTGGACTGAAGTGTTGATACATTCATAGTATTAAAAAACCTCAAAAACAATGCACATTCACCTTTACACAATATGGAACTGGAAAAAAATAGCAGCTTATAAGCAAATACATAATATTTGTTGTTAGCTGTTATATGTTTCATTTGTGATTTTTTTCAGGAATATGCTGGACCCCATGTTGATAGCTTCTCAAGTCTGTGATTGTAAAATTCATCTTATGAAGCTGTTTCCATGAATCTCAATAACCTGAGATGCTCCTGAGGTGATATCAGAAGGTGAACTGCTGCAGTAATGGATCTGTGCTGTATTCACCAGGTGTAGTCTCATTGAGCAGGTAAATATCACAGATTGCAGCTAAAACTGAGGAAGTGAGATTAATACAGCATGTCCCACGCTAGATAAACAGACTGTGAAGCTGATGTTGCTCCCATGCTGGTGAAGGGGTGAATAATTCAGGGAACTTAAATACCAGTAAATCAGCTGCTGTGTCCTCCTCCTCTGGGCGATATCTGTCGTCGTTGCCATGGTCACAGGGCGAGCTGAAAAAGTTGAACCATCACAGACTCTGAATGCAGCAGCAAACAGCTGTGAGTACTCACAAGAGCAGCGGTGGCGAAAAGAGAGAACAGCTGCTCCCATGTTTATACTGAAAACAATGGAGCCAGCCAGAGGAACCACTCACTGTCTGAAAGCTATTCAACAAATAATTATACATCAACCAGCTACATTCACATTTACATTTTGCAGTCCCTTTTTTCTAGTGTGATTTACATCAAGGAACATGACTAAAGCTTCAGTGCAGCAGGAGACCTTGGTGTGAGGACAAAGCGCCACATCTATTCAGCAAGTGATGGAAAACAGGTTCATAGTGTAAGCTGGTTAAGGTATGTGAGGGTGTTACTCCACACAATAAGGCCCAGGGTTTGAACCCAGAACATTTTGCCCTGGGCTTTAGAACAAAGGTGAAAATGTTTGGGAGGCAAGCAGGTCCACATGATGCATCAGTTATATAGGATCTTTATTTTTGAAATACCCAGCAAATACCCAGCAATAGAACTGGAAAGAACAACCATTTGCTGTGTATTGAAGTCGTTTGGTGACCCCAACACCAATGCAACTGCATGGACCTGGATTTATTAGACAGACAGGCAGTCACAACATTGTGTCAGAGGAAGTAGTTAGACAACAAACTCACTTTGGAAAAGACAAAAATGGAGGCTTTTGGTGTTCTGGATGGACTGGGAATCATCCAGCCTGCCCGATGGCCTAGTCAAGCAGAGAAGAGAGGAACAGAAATGCAGTTTTCTCCAGCTGTGGGTTGTGAACAAAGGGCGGGGCATAAGCAACACAGAGATTCTAACAGAGGTTGGTGCTACACTGTTAAAAACGTACCTCACTCTGAAATATTAGCCAGGTACAAGTTTAATGAGAAGATGCAGGGCAGCGGTGAGATCATTTCAGCATTTAGTCACAGAGCTTCAACTTCTTATGCAAATAGTCATGAAATGTGAGGGACTGTATTGTATTAACCTCCTAAAGTAGGAAAAAAGCTGCTTAGCCATGGACCAGAGCTGAAGCTAGAAAAGGAGGTTGATATAGGTCTGATTTCTTCTTGCATACACAGACTCTCATTTTCTGATTACTTATAATCATTTGTCCTATGTAATGCTATATTTCTCCTATCATAAAAATCAGTGGCATGGAGTCTCTTAAACGAGGACTCATTAGCCTACTAGCATTAACTGCTAACATGTTAAACTAGCCTCAAACAGAATCTTTAAAACTTACAGAACACGTTAACTTACTTATTAAACCTTACAGAACACTTTAGCTTACATACTAAACCTTACAGGACACTTTAACTTACATACTAAACCTTACAGGACACTTTAACTTACATACTAAACCTTACAGGACACTTTAACTTACATAACTTACAGGACACTTTAACTTACATACTAAACCTTACAGGACACTTTAACTTACAAACTAAACCTTACAGGACACTTTAACTTACATACTAAAACTTACAGGACACTTTAACTTAGATAACTTACAGGACACTTTTACTTACTAAACCTTACAGGACACTTTAACTTACATAAATTACAGGACACTTTAACTTACATAAATTACAGGACACTTTAACTTACATAACTTACAGGACACTTTAACTTACATAACTTACAGGACACTTTTACTTACTAAAACTTACAGGACACTCTAACTTCAGTACTGTGTCAACACTATCCCAAACCAATGTTCATGACTATTAACACCATATTTGTCGGGTCTTATTTTCTATCTATTTTCAAAGGCTTCTTTTGGCATCAGGACGCATCATGGACACATCATTGTTGTCAAACATGGTGGAGACTTCAGAGCAATGCCCAGCTGGAACCATTGGAGAGGTTTGAGGCTAAATCCATACAAAGCCACATATGTAACTGAAATGAGCTTTTCAGACATAAGCCCACAGCCAATGGACTGAAATCATACCTCCTCTAGGCGAAAGCCATCTGTCACATGTAACCAGTTTATAACGAGGCAGAGGTGGGGGTTATTCTCTGCATGATGCATTACCTTTCTAGATTTGCCCCAAATCTGGCAGACACCTACTATGACAAGACAGAGTTCACACATGGGACAAAACGCAGGAAGGAAGAATTACAGCAGGTAATGAGACTAACACAGCTAAACCAGGGCTGGGGCTTATACTTTGACCCATAAACACAGAAGTGACACTGCAAGCAGAGGCACTGAAAAATGGCTTGGGTACAATGATCACACAGGAAGGCACCCTGCTTTCATACGCAGCTCATATGGACTCAAAGCCGTGGTGTGTCGAGAAAAGAGACAAGAAGAACAGTTTTATATTTTATATGTTTCCATTCACCTTAACCTTCTAATCTAAGCCAAAAAACCTATGGTATCAAATGTGGTACATAGTCACATAACAAACAGAAGTATCGGCTAACTAACTTAAGGCTCAAGCACGAACACAATAAGCTCCTCAACGACACAGAGGAGCTCCGGCCAAATCAAGAATGACTTGAATGCTGTCCTTTAAGGGTTTAAGATTTCATAATACATAGATGGGCGACACATAGCTGTGGAATCACACCACATGCCAGGACTTGCCACCATGCCACCAGCCCCCACACCACCACATCATCAGTGCATGCTGCTCAAGCTCCAGAGCAGCATAATTCTCAAGCAGACACGGAGATCCAAATGGCTGACACATTGTCAAGAAAATCCATGGATGACAAGAATAGCTCACTAGCTGTGGCTGAGACCCAAGTACAATACACACCATCATCAGCACAGCACTGGTGGGTGCAGACAGGCTAGATGACATGAAGACACACAGCTATGGGTGAGCAGCCTCATTCAAGAGACAAGCTTGACTGAATGACGTAGTTAGGGTCCGAGCGAGGACTGCAAGTCGTCCGGAGGACCCTATTGAAATTAATTTATATTATGCCTATATAAATCTCACTTCTGTCTGGTTACATTTCCAAGCTTCAGATTCTATTATTATGTTTGATCCCATACCATGTCCAAGGTCTCTGTTACAGTCCACAGGTAATATCACAATTAATTTTCAGCTCTTAATTAAAATTCTTAAGCAAATGAAAACAAAAAGCAAGTAAACTGGAACAAGCTCCGCCCACCACACTTTGACTCTTGATGTCCTGTGCAGGAGGGGCTCACCCACCCACATCCAAATCAGTGATGGCAGCTAAAATGAACAGAGCTACTGTGCCCTGTTATTATATTGACAACCTCTGGAACTTTGGCTTAATGAGAAATTCAAACCCTGTGTTTGTGATGCAGTAATCATATAACAGGCTAATGCTGAATAATGGGCAGCATTTTACAAGGAAGACAGGGTTATTAAAGAATGACTGAATAGCAGTGTGTAGTGTGTGTGCATCATCTCAGAGGGACATCCCACAAAGTACATCTAGTGTCAATAAAGAATTGAACTGTTCTTTGTTTTGATATTTGATGATGAGGTAAGTGTGATACGTGGTGTCAAACAAGAGTCCATTCTGGGTCCCCTCCTAGTCTGTGTATAGGTAAAATTCAAAAAATGAAGTAGTCCACCATAACTAACATAACATAAGTATAGTCAAGCAAGAAACCTTGGTGTTAAATTTATACAGCCACATCAAAAAAGTAACTTTACCTGCTGACTGTCATTAAAAACACTGCGTGAGTCAGAGGAATAATGTCAAAGCAAGACACTGAAAGTCTCACCCAGACCTTTAAATCTAGTAGATTATATTATTGTGATGGTCTGTTTGAAGGCTGTTTCATAACTTCAACTCCTGATAAAAACTCTAAGTAACTATGTTACTCCACTGCACTGTCTGGCCTGGTTTGTCCCAAATGAAAGTTGTCAATTGTGAAATCAAAAGAATGGACTCACATGAGTTTAATGCAACCTCCATCACAGTTATGACAGGAATGTAATGAAGCATCAGCGAAAAGGAAGTGACGGCAAAAAAAACATTGAGTGAGAAAGTTAAAAGCCTCAGATGGCCTGTATAATCACCTGAATAGAGATTGCCTTCCTGAGTCAAAATGTGGGAAAGTGACCTCCTTGTCTGGTTCTAATCCTTGAAATCATGAATTACTTACAGCACAGCACAGAGCTGGTGTCAGATAATGAACTGAAGCTCTGCTTTATCAGAGGAGCAGAAATATAGTGAAATCCTCAACAGCAGAGGAGATTATTTCCTCTTCTCCTCTGGTTCAAGGCGGCTGGGCCTCTTACTCTCTCTCTCTTTCTTCTTTCACCTTCACTTTACCACCACCCTCTGCCCCCGAGGTCTCGATGCACGTCTTTTCTTGACATAGTGGCATTAGATGAATATCAGGTCTTTGCTCCTGAACTTCATGGCTTTGCCTTCAACTCAGAAAAAATAATTGTAGCTTCTGATTTTAGTTTGAGGGTGAACAAAGGCCGCAGAGAAGTTTTTGGAGATAGCAGTGCGTGTGTTTCGAACAGTTTGTGCCTTTTCTGAACATTCCTCATGGAGAAGTAGTAGCTGTGTTCAGGTTAACCCTGCAGGAGGGTGTGGCAGAACATTAGAGGAGTAACAGAGATTTGATTGCTTGCCGTGTCTGTTCTAGTATCCTTCAGCCCCAGGTCTTCTCCCTCCTCTGTGATGTCACTATGAGCTGGGGCTATTACAACTGCTCTCTCCTGCCCCATGTCACCCACCTCTGTGAGTGCTTTGCCAGCAGCTGTTTGTCAGTCGCTGTCCAGGGATTGGGTCGTCGAGGCCCCTTTTGTACTGGCTCCTTTTGAACCTTCCTCGGGGTGATGGGCCAACGGGAAGGTGGGACCACGTCGCTCATTCATGCTGGGCAGGACAGGCATGCAAGACAGGGCCACCAAATGCTCACCTGTGAGCCCCAACCCCAGGCCTGGCTACTGGGTAGGGCCCCAGTGATGCCAATCCGGGCAACGTGAACGTCCTTGTTTTAATACTCACCATAAGGGGCTTTAGGATATCCCACTGGGAAGAGGCCATGGGGAGACCCAAGACATGCTGGAGGGACTATGTTGCTTGGCTGGCCTGGGAACGCCTTGGGATCCCCGTGGAAAAGCTGGAGGTAGTGTCTGGGGAGAAGGAAGTCTGGGCATCTCTGCTGAGACTGCTGTCCCTGCGACCTGGTCCCAATGAAGCAGAGGAAGATGGATGGATGTTTATCAGTCTGGAACATAATCTTGGATCTGTCATTCTAGACCACTCTTGATGGTATCTTTCACATCAGGACATCTGGACTTCTTCTCCACACGCTGTCTGACTCTGCCTGTTGGGGGCATTTTTACACAGCGTTAACCTTCCCTTCTGTGGATATCCATTGTAGTCTACCCCTCCTCCTTAGATGTGGAGCTTCGGGTCTGATCTTATATCTGCCGTGATCTCTGTAGTGATACAGTATGACACAGAGCTTCAAACAGGTGTCTTCATGTTTATTTTCTCCCTCACTTGTGCCAACAAGCCCATCTTCAGGTCAGCTCAGGTTCATATCTAGACTGTGCTTCAAGCTTACAGTGTTGCCAATGAATGAACTTTTTATTTTCTTAAAAGAATGTGAATAACATATGTCATATTATTGTACACCATCAAACTTTCCAACTTTCCTCCACTGACTAAAGGCACCATTTTAAAAGTTTTGGACATCAGCTCTCCCTGCAAAAGTGCTCTACCATGGAGCCATTTACAATATTTGATATCATGCATCAGTTATGACTTTGCACCAGAATCTTTACATGTTTTCATCCAGTCATCCAGCCTGCCATCTGAAACTGTGTATTTAACAAATTGGAGGAGCAGAACTCAGACACACAATTGTTTCTCCAGTATACAGTTGTGTCTGGAGATGGTACAGTGTCTGGTTTGATGTTATATCCTGGTAGAAACACCAGTCAGTTAGTATCACTCTTCAAGGAAACACTATAGGGAGGCCCAGATATTTTAAACTGTCTAAAATAAGACAATACAATGTATCACACACACAGATCTGTCATAACAAAAGCAAAATATAATCTCCGGCCAACTGTAAACTAAAATTAACCTATGAAATTATTCCCAGGTGATCAATTCCAGATTGTGCTTTCTAACAGGAGATCATCACACTGCCTGGTCGCTTTTGGTCAGTGAATCTGGGAAGCACTGATTCAGACTCGCACATATCTCCCACTCCCCATTAAGAACACTGAGGAGGGAACACCCCTGAGAGCTGCTCCAGATGTACTCCTTTAATTGAAACCAGTACAGCTGACTGTGTCACATGTTGTCTTGGAGACACTTGTGTGGAATCTCATGAATTTCCCAACTCCAGGGAAATCAGTGATGTTCTAAAACTCCTCAACTTTTAAAAAATAAAGAAAAGTCCCAGCTTTGCCCTGCAGATGCAGTTCCTCCACCAGCAGCACCACCTGCAGAAATGATGAGGAGTCTCGTGTTTCTTTTCTTTTCTTTTCTTTTCCTCCAGTGTTCAATTTAAATGCAACATGCTGTGTTATATCTCTGCTCTGCTAGCATTTCTATTCGGCTCAGTGCTACACCAGCCAGTGGATGGGTGGTGCTCCATCTTTATTCATGCGTCTTGCCACCAATTTGGGTCTCCTACTGTGCCAACCCCTCCTCTCCTCTCACTCCTCCTGCTACCGCCTGTTATGTGTCTGAATCAAAAGGTTGTGACCTTTTCCAAATGATTACCACTTCCTGCAAGCCATTTTTATGGCTCATCAGACTGTGCAATACAGAGATCACTCTCTCCCACCATACTTAATAGAATGGTTAAGGTCTCTTCTGTGATCAGCTCCAATGAGTAAATGCCAAGATACATTTTCTCCAGAAGGACAGAGTTAAGAAATGGAGTATGTGTGATAGAGGTGTCAACGTTGTTTCATTAACCCTGATCATTCAATATCATAATAACTGCAGTAACTAAATTACTTTTTTTTCTCCACATAACCAAAATATTTTCTGATATTTCAGTGTTAATGTGGTCATAAAAACCTCTCTTTAGCCCTGTAAACAAATGTTCTTGTTCTGCATATTTACATTACACTTGTGGGTAGAAACAGCATTTCAATATATATCACTGCAAACAACTAATGATTTACTTACTTTATACAGCTTGCACAGACATAATCAGGCTGTGGATGACCAGTGATCTGGTTTTAGACAGGAGGGAAGAGACAGTAATTTCACAACTCAGGTTTGGACACAGCATTGAACAGCAGGTTGTACAGCAGCTTCCCTGTCCCTGCTGAAGAAAAGCAACCCCACAGCATGATGCTGCACCACCATGTTTCATGGTGAGGATGTTGTGTTCTGATTGATGTGCAATGTTGTGGTTTGCACAACATGACATTTTGCGTGTAGGTCAAAAAGTTCAATTTTTGTCTTTGATTTGTGAAAAATCTTGAACACTTCACTTCACAATTATGCACTACTTTGTGTTGGTCTATCACATAAAGTCCCAATAAAATACATTTAAATTTGTGGTTGTAACATGACAAAATGTGGGATGTTCAAGGGGTATGAATACTTTTGCAAGGCACTGTACATCCTGGTCCACACTCCTAATCAGTAGGTAGTGGTAATGCACTGTACTGTAATGTTGCCAACTATCATAAAACAGTGAAAAGTAGAAGAAAAAAGAAGAAGCAGCAACAGAACCAGAACCAGAACCAAAAACACCAGTAGGTTTGGATTGGTGGGGTAAAGTCTCTGGGGAGTTTTCCAGGGAGCGGGTTGTGCAAGGCTGACTGAGGAAAGCAGGAGGCATGGACCGAGACAAAAAGCAGAAGTGAGAAACAAAGTCCACAACAACAGCACATGCACCAGGACACTGCACCACAGAGGAGAGCAGGCGATCTGCTGAAGACTGGAGAGCTGAGCCACACAATGAGACAGGGGAAAAAGGCAAGACGGACATGAACAGATGAATGAGCAGGGGAAAACACTAGGATCCTGACATAACTATAAATACTACAGTAATATGCATTGAAAGCACTTGGGCCAATTGTTATACCATTATCATTTGTGTTGACAGTTAGTGTGGGAAAATATAAAACCCCAAATCCTCTGTGAGTGTGGGACCTTGGTTACATCTACACTCCACTTTAGTTCAGTTCAGTAATGGCATCTGCTGGGTTTGTGTGTAGGTCATATATTGAAATTTAGTGCATGTAGATGCAACACAAACTGTGTGGGGGCGCTGGATAGCTCAGTAGGTTGAGCAGGTGCCCCATATGCAGAGGCTACAGTCCTCACTGCAGTGGCCCAAGTTCGAAACCTGAATGTGATGGCCCTTTGCTGCATGTCATTCCTCCTCTCTCCCCACAATCAATAAAAGGCAAAAACACC
>OMNW01031394.1:34592-58619 GCA_900303245.1 Selene dorsalis
ATATATATATAATAAATTATAAAATAATAAACATTAGATTAGATAAGATATTGAGGTGCAGCTCATGTACTAAAAGGAAAAAAAAATCATGCCATTCTCTTTTCCAGCTTTTTAAATATGAGAATTTGAAATATTTGAAATTCTGTCGCTTCATGTCTTTACATTACAGGTTGATCTCTGAACATCTGTTGGTTAGACAGTTCATTTTGTTACTATGGGCTGGGGAAATATTTGGATTCAGCTCAAAAAACGTTAACATGAGGACAGAGGTCAGAGATTCAGAGAACCTGATGGTATTGCAGAACAGGATGATGCTGAGAAATGATGCTGAGAACTCAACCGTAGTGACACAATGATCAGAGCTGATCCTGCAGGGGACACTCACACAGGAAAATTGATGTCTTGCTAGGTGCAGGTCAGATGAACCGGCTGCAGGTGAGTACCTGTACAGCCGCTTCTCTGATCTTCAGAGGAACAACAGCTCCATCTGCTGGTCATTCTCTGTCATTCCACTCGCTCCACAACAACGTCATGCACTGTGGATTAAATTATGGGAAAACCCACTAGCTACAAATTAGATTATACTCCAGAATGTTAGGAACAGTGATCTGACAAATTGCAATTAATTTCAAAGTCCCTCTTTGCAATGAAAATGAATTTAAGGTTCAGTTCTTGTGTAGAAGGCTTCAGGGCGCCCTAGAAAGTCCAGCAAGCTCCAGGACTGTCTCCAGCTGTGGGATCGGGGCAACACCAGTGCAGAGAGCTTGCTCAGGAATGGCAGCCGGCAGGTATGGGTGCATCTGCACACACAGTGGGGTGAAGACTTTTGGAGGATGGCTGGGCGTCAAGAAGGGCAGAGAATAAGCCACTTCTCTCCACGAGAAACATCAGGGACAGACTGATGTTTGGCAAAAGCTCCAGGGACTGGACTGCTGAGGACTGGGGTCAAGTCTTTTCTCAGATCAAGTCCCTTTCCCATTCTTTCCGGAGAAGGAAAGGTGAGAGCTACCATCAGTCCTGTGTCATAACAACAGTAAAGCATCCTGACAGCATCCATGTGTGGGGAGTGGGCTCACTCACAGCCAGGAATAAGGAATGGCACCAAAACATCCTCCTAGAGCAAATTCTCTTAACCATCCAAGACACTTGATGTAATTGTCAATAAAAGACTTTGACACCTCTGAAATGCTTATAATATACTTCAGTTGCCATAGTAACATAGCACTCATTACTACTCTGTTTAAGCCCCTACAAAGAACTTTTAACTGGATATGCTAAAGTCTCTGGTTTCTGCTGATGCCTCTGTTTGAAGCTATTTCTAAATAGTGTAACTCTTTACCTTCAGGAGGCGGTGGTCGGGTCGGTCCACCGGACGAAACGATTTACAGCACTCAGACCTGAGAGGCACGCACGAGCCACATAAGCATCTTTACGTTAATACGCACTAGAGCTTATGGCAAATGCAGTCTTCATTCTGGCAAAACACTACCACTTTTGTTCACAGGGGTCGCCAAAATCAACACAAAATGAAAGTTCTTTGTCGGGGCTTTAACCTACAATGTTCAAATAAAGTAACGTCACTGTACATTTCACAAACTGTATGCTGTTCCTTCATATAACTTTACTCTCATTCCTCTGACCACTCCTAAGTACTTACTTTTAACCTGCACTCATCTGTAAATCGTACCAGTGTTCCACTTCTGGTCAGACCCTAACTGCATTTCATTGGCACAGTGACAATAAAGTTGAATCTAATTGAAAATGATCTTGTAGTTCTTCACTGTGCATTGCTGTCACATTTTAGACTGTATAATGTGTATATTTTTTGTGTGTCAGTGGCCGTGTACCGTACCTCCAGCCAGTGCTTCCTCTCTACTGTGGTCATCCTCAGCAGGCTGCTGGATGTTCCAAGAGGTCAGAGGCAGCATCTCCATGTCCTTCACGCTGTGGAGCTGCAGCATGTCCATGTGATTGTTGCTGCTGTTGTATTTGGGGATGAAGCAGCTTTTACCCAATTTAAACACATCCTTGATGATTTCATTGGTGCGCACTTCATCGTTCATGCTGAGAAACACTGCAATCCGATTACAGGACTCATACTTGGGGTGTTTGAATAGCTGCAAGGAAATTCAGAGAGAGAAAGGTCATAGGTCAGGAGCAGAGGTCAAACTGATTGAAAGAAATCACATTTGTCTCCAACCTGCCTGATCACATAAATGCACATTTCCATGATGCCTCTGACTTGTGATGTTGCTACTTCACCAGATTTACCCAGTTACGTTGATGATTGATTTGATTAACTGAACCCTTGAATCCGCCAACTGAATTATTAAGTATGAACTTTTCCTTGTAATCTATCCAACCTTTTCGAGTGATCTGGTTGGCCAGTAGTTTTGATCAGGTCCTCTTAAGTTAACATGCTCCGGTGCAGGTTACAGTATCTCAGCATCAGTTACCATGGTGATTTAGCGGGGTAATAAATGAACCACCATGGTAGGATAGAAAACCCTGAGTTAAACCTGAAGTTACCTCGATAATCCTGAAAGCCTGATTCATACTGCAGAGCTCAGAACAGCTGATCAGTGAGCATGTCTGTCTACAGTAACCTCGTCCAGACTACGTCCAAAAATATAACAATATTAACAGTTGGTGAGACGACCAGTAGCTGAGGGGTTTCTTCGTCCTGACTTTACACTTGTGTGACAGCAGCTCACTGACTGATGAATTCGGCTCCATTGAGAAATATCATTTCACTTTATCTCCGAATTAAATCGTCCATTTTCAAGTCTGCTGGCACACCTAGTAGTCACGTGTCACTGGGAGAGTACCAAAAAAGCTTCATATACTCTATATAAAAGCTTCATGTTACAGTACATGTCCGCCGAAAGGACATTTTAAGCACGTCAGAGGGAATCTATCAGATGTTGTGTTCAAGTTCTCCCCGTGAAGTGAAGTACCAGAGGAGAGAAACGACGCTTCTGTGGTATTAGTTTGTGATAACAGACGAAACCTCTTTTCTTGTTCATACAACCACCTTAGCTTCGCCTTACCTTTCGTGAAACGACCAGAGACTGTCGTTGTTTCTCCTCGTTACTCAGCGTCGCGACCCGTCGCTTTATTTCTTTCCTCAAAGTTTGTTTTGCTGCTCGCAGTGCAGCCATCCCGGCTTTGCTCACTTTGCAAGCTAAGCTAACTAAAAAGAAAGGCAATTTAACAGAGAGCTACGTGAATATGTGCTGTGTTGCTGGTGTGGAAGAAGCGATTTCGACAGAGCATTTTTGCTTCGTGTAACTTTCTACAAGTTAAATATTAACTACCACAACAACACATGTGGCTGTCATGTTTAGTGGAGCTTCACCGGTTTACGACAACTGCCGGTATCTACGTGTGCCGTAAATCGCCCGACCTTGCGCATGCGCGAGCCTGCAGGGCGTTATTTTTAAACTTCCCTTTATTTCCAAATCATTCCACAGTAATAACGGAGCAATTGACCACAGGAGTGGTTCAGTTCTTCAACATGTAGAGGTGTAAGTGCATAAGCATTGATAAGATACCCAACAAGAAGATTACAACAAGCCTAAATATATAAAATAAAATAAAGAAAAAATAAAGCAGCCTAAAATAAAATAGAAAATACAAGAAAAAGAAATCCTGGAGTGCAGATAAATATTATGGAGCCCCTAAAGGGACATGGGGGGAAATAAAATTGCCTCCTTTTTTGAGGAAGGTTTTGAGGTTTTGTTTTAGCAAATTAACAAGCATGAATGTAAAACTTTAAAAAGTCAATTCTGGCTTTCATTTTGATGAAATTACTTTACCTGGGCTATTCAAGCTAATGCCACAGCCATGGATCAATCTAAAAACTAATGGATCAATCTAAAACGTCTTTTTCTTTTGGAAATGCTCTTCAACTGTGATCACAGTGACGTCACCAAAAACTAAAAATATTCTGTCTCACATGTTGTTGTAAAACTCAGTATTGGTACTACAGCTTAGGTTGATTAATTTATAGTGTTAGGCTGTTCTTTTATTGACACTGAAAACTGTCAGAGTTCATCCTACTGCAATCTGAGTGTATCTAACCATTATTTTAAGTCCTAAACTTTACATTATTTTCTTTGATTGGAAACAAAATCCCCTCATATTAGACCTTTTACCACATTTTACATACCCACTGTTTTTAAACGTCAGTTCCCTTAAACTGTCAATCTTCATCCTATGTTTTTCCTCTTCTGCCACTAGATAAAGCACTTTACACTCTGTCCTTTTATTTCAGCTTTTATTTTAATTAACAACCAAGGAAACTGATCTGTGCCTGCACAATTTTGCTTAGTCATTTACCAGGCTGGTTTGCATTAACTACCAGAGGGTTGGATTGGGGTGGATCCTACAGGCAACATGTGATTGGCTGTGCAGTGGGAGGCGGGCCTGTCCAAAGTGAAACATCTGGAAGTGCTTACAGCTGTTGTTCAGTCATTCTGTAACTCTCAGCGAGGTGTAGTGGAATACCACTGACAAAGAGAAGATGTCTTTTATAAAAGTAGATGCAACGTCCGACTTCTCCTACCATAACCTTCCTTATGGGATATTCTCCACAGATGACAATGTGAGTGCACTTTGTATTTTGTTAATTGACTCTAGATGAACACACTGAGGACTTCTGGTCATGATTTTCAAAATAAAACCTTCCGATAATTTTGTGTCGGTGAGGAAATAATTTATTTACACATAGGACTTCCTTTTCATGACTTCGGATATAGCTGATGATCTGAGGGATCTGATAGGTGTGTGTGCATGTGTGTGTGTCCAAAGTCTTCTGTCTCTCATCATCATCTCAACTGTGAAATACAAAGTCACACAACCAATCATGCAGTTATAGATTCAATGGAAAGAGGATTATCCAAAGGTAAAATACAAAAGTCCATAACTGCAAATGCAAAAAATACTCAAGCTCATACTCAAAACGGTTTGGGGTTTAAGCAGTTGATAGATGCAGGGGAACAGAAATCATGTAGTAATGTCTGTGTGTTGTATTTCCCCAGCCCAAACATCGTATTGGTGTTGCCATTGGAGACCAGATACTGGACCTCAGTGTGATTAGGCCTTTGTTTCAAGGACCTGTGATGTCCAAACATCAGGATGTCTTTGACCAGGTGAGTTTGATGACTAAGTCTATTCAGAGAAGAGGCACCACAACTCACTTAACTTCTTGAGCCTGGCATTAATCAGATGTACTGGGCGGCACTGTAGTGCATTGTAGTGAACTTTCAACTTTGTCATATTACAGTACTGTAGGAGGGGCCTGATGAAGTAGCCACAGATGTGCACATATGCACAATACTTCAGTTCATGTATTCCACCACCTATGAGATGTATAGGTACAAAAATCAAGCCACAGAACAATTCTCAGAAAGTGTGTCAAGTTTAAATCTTTGGTTATGGAACTTCAGGTCACAAGATACAGACTTGACAAACACATTAAAAAAAGAAACAGTTGATCTGTTCACCATAGTCATATTTTCAGTATGTGCTGGATGAGCAGCTTTCATTGGATCAAGTGGACCAACATGTGTTCATCTCAAGATGAACACATGTGTTTGAGACATTCCTGCTGAACATGGACAGGATTAAAGGTTATTATCATATTTTATCTTTGATCAGACTGAATGAAAAACAGGTTTCTTTTATGAGAGACACGTGAGTTTTGTTGTATGTGAACACAGTGAAAATAAATCATATCATATTTTAATTTTGACCTGTGTCTTGCTATAAGCCCACACTGAATGCGTTCATGGCTCTTGGGCATGAGGCCTGGAGGGAGGCCAGGAGGACCTTGCAGATGTTGCTGTCAGCCAATGAAAGCACACTGAGAGATGACATCAGCCTCCGGAGCAGGTTGGTCCAGCCCACAGAGAAATTAACTATTTGATATGATATGTTCATATATGAAGAATGATGCTGCCAATAGGTGTGACCTATAAGGAGATATTTTACATATGAAGATATAAGTGTATGACATATATGAAACACCAACAGTAAGAATATATATTTCATTTATACAGTCATGGAAAATATTATTAGACGACCTTTGTTTCTTCTGTTTCTTGTTCATTTTAATGCCTGGTACAACTAAAGGTACATTTGTTTGGACAATATAATGATAACAACAAAAATAGCTCATAAGAGTTTAATTTAAGGGCTGATATCTGGCCATTTTCCATGGTTTTCTTGATAAGAACCAAAAATCACTTAAGGTCTTACATCAATAGCTTTGGCATTGTACTGCCAAAAACAGTGCTTTTAGGCATTTCATGTTTCTTACACACAGGAGTTGGTACTCGATTGCATAACCATTGCATTAAAATAAAATTAAAAAGAAATTGAAGAAAACAAGGGTGGTCTAATAATTGTTTCCATGACTGTATATGTAGATTTCTGGTGACTTAGAGGCAGTTTTATTTTGTATAGATCCAGAAATGAATTCTTACAGAGGGGAAACTCAGCCTTATACCCCGAATCTTTATAGCTGTGTGTATTTGCTGACAATAGGAGTTTCTAGGACCAATTTATTTCAGTTTTGTCTGTTTGTCTCTGCAGAGCATTTGTCCATCAGAGTGCAGCCACCATGCACCTTCCTGCAGACATTGGTGAGCCTCTCCTTCTTAATCTCGTGTTATCAGAGCAGTTTGTTTCATTCAGAGGCCATCAGCAGAGCACAGTAATGTGATCTCCCCCTTGGCATCGTCTTTTAAAACTGACCTGCCATCACACTTGCTGAATAATGCATTTGCCCCAGTCAGTGTCAACAGTCTTTAATTTCGGGACTTATCTCAGTGTGTCTGTGTTACATGTTGCTCTATGTTAATGTCAGCAGCTGACAAGAGTTTGATTTCGGTAGTGACAAGCAACACTCCACCCACATTTGTTCCTCTCACTTTGATAGTTTTTCATCACAGTTTAACCCTGTAAACTCTGTCGAAACAGACCAGAGATAAAACAGATATTGACACATCTGAGTGGCCTTGAACTGCTCATAGAACAGTCCCCACAGTGCCCTCAGGGTTGTGTTACTGTGGCTAAACCCTGTGATTGATGGAGCTTTTGCAAGTAATGTAATATATCACGTAAAGGCCATATAGCAACATTACAGACATTTACGTGTATATATTGTCACTTATTTTACTATCATATATAATTTTTTTAACAATATATGAAGATATGTTTATAATGTGAAATATCCATAGTACTATTGGCATATATACATGTACATGTAAAACATATCTATATAGTGACTATTCATTTGGTATGCCACATATGTTCATGATATTTATTTGATATAAGTTTGTAATATATGTATGAAAATTCAATTTGCCTAGATGTGTTTTTCTTCTTTATTTTAACCATATCCACATTATGGAAACATGGTCTCAGGATCATGGATTCTGTAATATGCACATGTATTGATACACTTTGGAGGGGAAAATATATTTTATTTATTTGTCTAATTTGCTCCTCAACCAACCAACACAAAGAGGACATATAGGGCTCATATAATTGAGAAGACTTCCACCTCAAGGGGGCACTGTTAAGCCACATGTTAGATTTCTTTTCCTTTTGACTTGGCACATTGAGTTGGGGTTGCACTGACAGACTTCACTGAGATAGGGTGCAGGCAGTTGATGCTCCTCTTATGAACTCTCCTCTTCTCTTCACAGGCGATTACACAGACTTCTACTCCTCCAGAGATCACGCCACCAACGTTGGCATTATGTTCCGCGGGAAGGAAAACGCTCTGATGCCAAACTGGTACGCTATCAGTCAAGCAAGCAAGAGTCACTAACAGCTGTTGATAGAGTAAACATAAAGCTTAGTGAGAGGCCTTGGTGCAATCCCTGCATTGGGCCGGGTATTGAGGGACCGCCTGAAACAAATTGTTCAAGGCCCTCTGCAAACAGTGATATGTGGAGGGACATTACAAGGTTTCTCTAATTGATTTGGGCCTCAGCGCGCCAGTGTGCATTTAAACACTGCAGCGGGGGCCCAGGGAGCGTCCCACAGCAGCATGCCTCAGTCACACAGCACCGACAGCCTTCATTTATTCTAGGACCCATGTGGGAGGAATGCTAACAGGGAAGGGGCAGCTCTGTCTGACATGCTGCACTCTGGTTAAGCAGCTGATTGGCAGGCTCTTCTTCCTGGCTGACAAATTCATGTGAAATTTCAAGGGGCAAGACAGCAACACTGCATGTGCTCCTGAATCTGTGCATTATAGATAATGAAGTTCCAGACCCAAAATAAGCTTTTTGAAATTACCACTGGGGAGGCAAATGTCCCAAAGTACCCATGCACAAATGTAACATATACATGAATTTCATATATGCACATTTAAAATGAAATATTATAGTATTTAAAATAATATGAAACCGATTAAATCAGAATTTGGATCAATGTCATATATTAACATATATGTCTGGACCACTTATTACATATATAGAAAACGTCTGTTTTTATGGTGCTATATACATATTATGCCATAGAAATGATAATTAATTGATGAATATGATGTGATGATTTGATCACATTTAAAACCAGCTATAATATGTATATATATATTTATCAAAAGAATATATCACAATCCTGCACATCTGCAACTTCCCTTGGCTTCATGTAACTTTTAAATACTTGCTAAAAGAAGGATTAATAACAGACTTAAATTAAACCGGTTGCCAGAGACATCATCCCAAATGAATAGCTGGTTGTGTAATTTAGCTCCAGCTTGCAAATATGAGCTCTGAGCCTCTCTTATGTTTGGGCTCAGCTTCTGTATCCATGCTGGGTGCATCTCTCTATCTCTAAAGCTTAATATCTGATCAACTCAGAACTGCATCATATCAGTCTAATAATGTTTTCCCCAAAACAGCTCAGTAATAATAACAACACGAACAGTGTTATTAAGCAGAGGAATGGGAGTTTAATGTCACTTGTAAATTCAGTGGTTTCACACACAAGTCCTCCAAATGTTTGTGCATAGAAAGCAGTGAAACCAAACACCAGACACTTATGTGACACCGGGAGTAAGTGGAGATGAAGGGTCTCCTTTCGCTACCGCCTCTGATTAACAGAGAAACAAAAACAATGTGGGTCTGCTCCTTTAATTTGTGGCAAATGAAATAATATCCATCTCTTTTGTGGTATCACACTGTGTCACATTAAAGCAGCTGCTTTCATGCTGGGAGGGGGCCAGCTCAGTCAGTTCTCTGCTGGCAGCCACTGAGAAGCTCCTCAGGGTTCAGTGCCTCCGCTGCACTGATAGTGGTGTTTGAGGAGGAGAAGCTGTTCGTTGTTCATTTTCCCATCTGTCGTTTCTGCCAGCCACCAGATGATTCAGTCTTTCATTGTCAGACTTGTATCTTTAGCCTCAATGCCAACTGCGTTGGAAGTGTTCACTACAACACAACTGTACACCTTGTTTTCACAAGTTCCCCCATAACACACAAATATTGTCACACTAGGGAGTATTGAAAAAACCCTATCTCCACACAAAGCTAACACATTACTACGACTATTCCTGAAACCAGCTGTGAAACTGCATTTTTTTTTTTCTTTAATTACTCACACATTTGTATTTGGAGATGTAAATCAATGCTTGATTAATATTTAATTAGGAATATTAATGTAACTGATTAAAAAACTAAAATAGAGTTATTGTTTATTCTCATGTTTCAAGTAAATTTCCCATGTTTCACTCTGAAATATCATAGAGATGACCTGTCACGCTGAGACATCCCATACGCAACTGTGATATATGTATATTTCAACACTGAATTTGCTATATATGGCATTAATGATCTTGTATGGCGTTCCCTTTTTGTCTGTGCTAATTGGCATTACATTTAACTGCATGGTTTAATGATGTACACATCTGGGTACTTAATACTTCTACTGTAAAACATCATCACTGCTCTGTGGACTCTGTCATGGTCACTGTTGTGCTAATCTGAGTCTTGTGTTGGGCAGGCTGAGACTTCCAGTGGGATACCACGGCAGAGCATCGTCAGTGGTAGTTTCTGGGACCCCCATTCGTCGCCCCTCAGGCCAGATGAGACCTGACCAGAGTAAGATTCTTCTGACTGTTTGGTTTGTTGCTTGTAACAGAGTTTTCAACCTGGGCCGTAAAACCTTCAAAGCTCCCTGTAACAAAAATCTAGTTTCAGGTGACTTTACTGTCTTCATTAGTCCGTGTTTTATATTCTAACCACAAGGTAAAGCTGGAGCAGTGCTGAAGCAGGTTTATCTGGCCATGGCTGTAATATGTCATTGTTGTGTTTACTTCTTGAAAATATGGAATTAGAGCAGCTGTAAGCCCTAAATTTAATATTTACTTTGTTGGAACCACATTTCTGGCCCTAAATGTGAAGTGGATTCCCCTGATGTAACTCTGTGAACAGATTTTGATTACGACACAGAGCCTGTGGCTGATGATAACCAGTGTTTGCTTTTTCCCCACTGTTAGCAAAACCCCCGGTGTTTGGCCCAACGAAGCAGTTGGACATTGAGCTGGAGATGGTGATTACACTGTTTATTTAATCCAAGCACCTGTGTTTCTGTAATGCTTGAACAGATACTGAGATAATCCCTGACTGAAAGGCCTGAATTTCCCCTTCTCTTGTCTGTATGATTTATGATGATGATGACCAATAACATACTTTACAAGTCAAGTATCAATGTCACTCCTTTTCCCTTGTCAGGCCTTCTTTGTTGGAGGTGGGAATAAGCTGGGCGAGTCTATTCCCATCAGCAAAGCCCATGAACACATCTTTGGC
The DNA here is from genome assembly GCA_900303245.1 of Selene dorsalis. Classification (NCBI taxonomy): domain Eukaryota; kingdom Metazoa; phylum Chordata; class Actinopteri; order Carangiformes; family Carangidae; genus Selene; species Selene dorsalis. Next base: position 45,416 of record OMNW01031394.1, read on the forward strand.
ATGGTCCTCATGAATGACTGGAGTGGTAAGAGTCTTTACACAGTATGTCACACCCACATAATCCTTGTTGTGGGTGCTTGTGAACAGTTTGATGGCTCCCTCTCACTTCATGGTGAACCAGGGATCATGCGATACAATACAATACAATAGCCTCCCATGCTTTTCCAGGAATGTGTAAATAGACATGTTTAAAATTAAGAAGAAAATGTATTTGCAGTTTTAATGAACTTGCATTTATAAATTAAACATATATCATATATTATATAGTTGCAGCACAGACTGACATACATGTAGATATTTTCAGTAAATGTACATGTAAATTTTACAATTTTACCACTATCATGTTGTAAACATATATCCAGAGGATGTGATAGTAATACAGGTAACATATCAGTCTTGATGTAGGGACATAGGGACGTATGTTCTATGTGGGTAATGTCCTGGTTTAATACTGAACTAAATATGTGTTCCAGGACTGAGAGTCACATCAGTAAAGTTTGCGTGACTGGTCTGATGTATGGACTGGCTCTGGTAATGAAGCTAGTGGAATGCTGCAGCATCACCATCAGCAGTGACGTTTCACTTAGGAGCACACTTGTTCCTTAATTTAGCTTTGCATTATACATGTTGATGCAGTCACTTCAGATAGAGGCCGATGGAGATGGTTCTTGACTAAATGGCAGAGGCAGTCCTCATCAAAACATGAGTGGGGAACATGTATTATTGATTCAGCTGGGAATCTCTGGAGAGGACCTGCGTGGTGTTGTTGCTCTCTGACTGTCATTCTCTCTAATATTACTCCTGGCTCAGTTTTACTGCAGCCAGCCAAACAGTTTCCCCAGCCTCTGCAAGCTGAAGGAAATTAAATCCACAACAACATAACACAGCAACATATTAATCATTATTGGAAAATACTAAATTGGTCATGACTCCACCATCTGATGTCTGCTGTCGTTTGATAGTTGAAGAGTGACTAGTTGTCACAGTGTCAAATATTTTCTAAAATTCAGCTTCATCTGAAGGGATGAAAACGCCTCATGTATTAAACATAAGCCTGAGGGCAGATTTAAAACAGGGTGAAGGCAAAAGTCTATTTAAACTTTGACAAATTAGTAGCATAGCCAATATTTTATATATTATATTAATAATGATGTATAATAAACATTAACCCTATATCACTTTCCACACACATTACAAAGTGCTTATTAGAATGAAAAAGCAGGGATTAAAACAACAATTAAAACAAATAAGAAAATGAATAAATTAGATACAACAACATTTCAAACATCCATAGAAGATTTTTGACAAATTAATATTTTAAGAGCTTCTCATCTCAGTTTTGGAGCTATAATTTAAACTCCCAGTTGCCTTTTTGTGACCAGCTGAGCCTTTATAATAACCAGCAGTGCATGCATTTGGCAGTGTTAAGTTGTGTTATTCAGGTGGTTTATATATCACAGAAGGGAGATCTTTGCTGCACATGTCAGAGGTTCTGGTGGGTTTTTAATATTGCAGCCATTAACCTCACCAATCATCAGTTAATTAGATTGAGCCCCCTGGACCCATAATGCAGGACGGACACAAGTATTGATTTAGAGCTATAGAGAAAACTGATGAATCATCACATTACCAAAAGCAGCCTTAAACATTCTCTAACTGGGTAAATAGCCTCTCATCTTGCCTTAGGCCACACACACTCTGAGCTCACCTGCATCTCCTCCTTGTCAGCAGTTTGTGAGCAACACAGACTGTATTTTATTGTTTTTCATCTGACATATATTCACTGTGCTATAACATCTTCAGTAGTTTAGTAGGTTAAGTTAAGGTTATAAGGCACTTTAAGCACTTTAGATTGTTATTTGTAGAGCAAAAGCAGAGCAAAGATAAATAAGGTCAGAGTAGTGCTATAGATATGTAATGAGAATCTGTAGAGAACCATGAGTATTGCAAATATGTGGTGTATATTGGAGTCTTTACTAACTATTGTGAAACAAAAAAAAATACATATACACAGAAATGGCTAATGGTCCCCAACTGTCATATCACTTAATATATTTAAATGTCTATATACTGGAGTGAAAGCTGTGAGAGCACCAGATGTGTCCAAAACATATTAGATCCAAGATGATGGTGCACAGAATCATGGGACAACATCTTTTAAGAGAATAGATTTCAGAAGAGTAAATGAAGCGGATGACTATTATTTTTTCAATTCCATTTAGTGAACACATTTACCTCCATCTTCACTGTCACATGTTCAGTAATGGACTGTACTGAAGCCACTGTGCCCGCTGACTCCTTAGGATTTAGAAAGTCATTTAACATAAATAGAGAGTGTGATTTCAACACTCACTATTAGTGACACGGGGCTAACGCTCCGAGGCACTGACCTTGTCAGTTTTATAGTTTTCTATCAGTCACTGTTCAGTGACCATAGTCATTTTTGGAGAAGTTTTGAGATTATAATGGGTGTGTATTGCGTGGAATGTTCACGCTAGAGTGGGTGACATCATTGGCTAGAGTGGGAGAAGTTGTCTGAAATTGTCTGACATTTTTCTCTGTCCACACTGCTCCCAGCCACATATTACAGGTGCAGGTAAGGTATTGCAGGTGTAGACAAACTTGTCCTCTCTCAGACAATGTGCTCAAAAAAGAAGAGAGACTCCGAGTGAGGAGTCTCTCTGAGTGAGGGCAGGTCCCCTTGGCTATTGATTCCAATACAAAGATTTTCTGGGAGAAGCAGAAGGGACTAACTCACATGGGAGAAACACCCAAATCACATCAAAGCATTCAAAAAGTTGTGTGGATGCTCAGGCTCATCTTCTTTATCTGTTCTACCATTTTGTCAAACTAAGCCCAAATGTGAGACTAGCACAGAGGAAGAATATCGCTCTCTTTCTTGGTGTCTCCCTCGGCCTGGGGTGCGTCTATCGTTTTGGCAACCCCCTCAAATTGCTGTGGCAACCTCTGGCCTCAGGTCAGAGCCACAGCTGAGACCAATTCATTAATCAGGGACTCATGCACTTTATCTACTTCTGATCTCTATCTGCCATACATTTATATGAAATCTCTGTGAAACACAACCACACACACACAGATTGACAGCTCCTAACAGAGAAAAATGATCATGAGTCTGCCTGATTAGCTTTTTCTTGACTGTTTGAATCCCTTGTTGACAGAGATCATACCCCTGGCAGCTGCCCCCGTGGCACTCTCAAAATATCTGAGGAAATTTTCTAGTTTCCTTTTTTTTTAGACCTCATTAGCTCTGTGTGTGTAAAGCACAGCAGCTATTACAGCTTTATAGCCTATGACAAAGTGAAGTGTAAGAGGGAGCAGCAGCTTTTTCATTAAGGACTGAATCTACACTCTCAGCTCCTTTGGTTAGTGCAGCGTATACAGTAGGCTACATGTATACAGTAGTGACACTTGAATATGTGGACTGCAGCATTCACTCACTCAAAAGTGAAGAGGTGGTTGTCGAACAATAAAATAGAGGTCTTCATATCCATTTATTGGCTTTAAATAAAAGTCACACTGTAGTCGACTATATTAGATTATAGAGATTATATTAAAATCCATTCTATAGCCTACATGTATATCTGCAAATATATACTTCAAGAGGTGCAACACTTTTCCCAGACTGAATAGAGTCAGTCACACTGGTACACAGATATGTGCGGACAGTCGGCTCTGCTTCTGTTTTGTTTTGTTTTGTTTTGGACTGTGCGGCAGCTACAGTGTCGGAGATTCAGTCTCAGTGTGTGACATTTCTGCTGAATGTGCAGCTGAAGTTAACTTTCTGTACTTGACTGCTGAAGCCCTCAGGAAATCAGTTTGTGCAGAGCTCACCACAGGCTCTCTGAAATAGTTGCCATCCCAAATTTCTACCATACAGCTACACGCTAAATGAAATGCACCACCACACCCAACACCTCCCAACCTCAACCCACTCACCTTTTTATCCCCTTCCCTACTGTTGTCAGTGGTGCACAGTGGTTTAAGTGAAGAGTCTCTTCTTAAAGGTTCACAGTGGGTGAGGGGTTGACGAGACTGAGAGCTGACGAGCATTAAAGCTCCCACAGCTGAAGATTATCTCTCTGTTGCTTCATTAGCCCCACAGTGCAGGAGACTTATGGGTGCACATGGGTGTGGGACGATAATGGCATCAGAGAACTGAGCTCATAAATCTGAGTATAAGCTGCAGTGTAACTAACTACATCTACTCAAGGACTGTACTTAAATACTAGTTTTCCATTTCCTGCTGCTGGAGACTTTTTCTTCACAATATCTAAGGGGGACTACATTATACACCACTGTATTTATTACATGGCTGAAGTTAGTTGTTTTATCCAATACAAAACATATGATTAATCACACTTTATTTCTATAGTATTTTCATACAAAACGACCCAACACAAATTGCTTTACAGAATAAAAGCAATAAATCATACCAAACTTCTCTCTCACCCACACACACACACACACACAACAAAACAATTAGCACCCAAGTAATAAATAAAAACAATAGAATAGTAAAACTTCATCATCTCACTAATATTTGTTTTCATTTTAGTCTATAAGCTCTTATTTTTAGAAGAAAAAGACAATCATACATAGAAATGTATAATATGTATATATGTTGTTTGTTTTATTATCATATTGAACCATCCAAAAAGTAAAGAATTTAAGATTAGCTGCCTCTTGTTACAATCTCAAACGCTAAGATGCTGCTTTAAACTTTCTACAGTATAAATATTTTTCTATGCAATAATCAAACATACAGTAGCTGTAGTTGCAGTAGAAATTTATTCTTGAAAGATATATTCAAACAGATACATCCAAACCACTCTGGAAAAGTGTGTGCAAAGTGTGGATACCAAAGATTTGTTCTGTCTTGTGTAAATAACTGCTTTTTGATTGAGTCATTATTATGTTGATAATTACTAGGAGCAAATGAAACGCTTGCATATCAACTAAATAAATTAAAGTATTAATTTTACATGTGAATGGGTTCATGCGGGAGCCAGAGTGTGGTAGCACAGATGGTGTTTGCGTGGCTCATTGAGCAGAGAAGACTCTGACTGACCAACTTTTCATTGTTTTGAGAGATGAATTTTTCACACAGTTACAACAGTGAGGTCGGGAGCGGCAGGAGCAGCAGTGACTACAGAGCACAAGCTGTCACAGTCCAGCTCCTCATCACACATTCAGCTGGGTCTCTGTGACCCTGAACACAAATTAAATCAGTTTGATGTAGCAAGCCTATCTATCCCTGTTCTTCTCTAGTTTGTAGTTCATTTTTTCTGAGTCATGATCTGCCAACTTATGCTGTAATACTTGTGTGTGTGTGTGTCGTCTTGATTCTCAGCCAGGGACATCCAGTCGTGGGAGTACGTCCCTCTGGGCCCGTTCCTGGGGAAGAATTTTGGGACAACGATCTCACCCTGGGTGGTCTCTATGGAGGCGCTGTTACCCTTTTCAGAGCCCAATGCCATTCAGGTGAGTACAAGGGTCACGTGATCATGATGTAGAATGAAATGTTTTTTGTTTTTTTTTAATCAGATCTTAACCTTGCTTAATGGATCAAACCGAGGCAGGTGAATAAGACCTGTCATGGTCATGTGTGTGTGTCAAAACGTACAGACAAGCTGAGGCTGTCCTACACTAAAAACCGAGCCCATAGGTCATCTGTGCAGCAGATAGTAACAGGTTTTATTACTACACAATATTTAGTGGCCATAATAATAACTATGACAGCAGCATAGCAACAGGTGCTGTGATGTAGGTGAAGAGCATCACATTCTGCATGAGGAGAGGGCTGGAGTTGATGAATGGTGAGTGGGTACACCGGTCATACAGAACATCACCACCTGCCTAATATTGTGTTGGTCCCTTTTGCTGCCAAATACACAACAAACTGTGATGCACTGTGTATTCTGACCTTTCTATCAGAACCAGCATGAACTTCTTGAGCAGTTTGAGCAACAGTAGCTGTATCAATGAGCTTGTGGCTGCTTCACCACTGTTCCTTCCTTGGACCACTTTATTAGATCCTGACCACTGCAGACCAGGAACAGCCCACAAGAGCTGCAGGTGTTCAGATCTCTGACCCAGTCATCCTGGTCAAACTGGATCAAATCCTTACACTGTCCATTTTTCCTGCTTCTAACATGTCATGATGAACTGTAATTTAATGTTATTCACTTCACCTGTCCGTGGTCATAATGTTATGCCTGATCGGTGTACATGTAGCTACAACTACATGACACAACACAAGATGACTAAAGTCGCAAATGGTAGAAACTAACAAAAACTGCACTCTCAAAATGGAGTTTAAACTAAAAATAGGTCTTTGTTTTTTGGATTTTTTGTTTTTCAAAGGGGATGGTGAGATTATTTTTCTCAACTATCACCCACTGAATCTATCAAAAGGATCAAACAACTAAAAATGATGACCTAGAACACAATTTATGTGGGAGTCACTACTTTTAAAAGGGTTTGGGAAAAAAGAGAGCTGTTCATATCAATCCATAACAGTAAGGTATGGTGCGGCACAGCACGGTCTGGTTGGGAGCTGGGGAATAGAGGAGAGAGGGGAGGGACCTGGCATCAGCAGAGGCCAGAGGCAAAGGCAGAGGAGAGTAACAATACAGCAGGTATTGACTCAGTGACCCTCAGCCTGAAGCAGATCTAACAGTGCAGTCTGAGCCTGGTGAGCTCAGTCTAACATGTATACCTTTTCTTTAATGGACTAGTTTTGATTTAGAAATCAGCATCCAAACCCTCTCGAGCCACCTTCAGGGCAAATGTTTGTAGCGTTGTGTGGTTAGTATATTACTGACTCGTCCATGTGTGGTGAGCATTAGCCTTCACATTCATGCATCTGATTTCTGTTTCTCCTCCCTCTGCAGGATCCAGAGCCCCTCCCCTACCTGCAACACCACGATCCTTACACGTTCAACATTAACCTGTTTGTGTCACTTAGAGGTACTGTATACACAATGACTATCATCAAATCCACTGTAATGGTTTCACACACACACACACACACACACACACACACACACACTGCATTAAAAGCCCTGAGGTGATCCATGGTAATGAGTACAGCCATTAAATTCCTCTTCTCTCTCTCTCTCTCTCTCTCTCTCTTCCTTCATCATACCTTTCCCATCCATGATGGTTAATATTTTACCACCTGCACTTTTGTCTCTGAAGTTTTTAATTTTTTCCAAACATAAAAGTTTCATTTTAACGGTGAGAATATTTTAGGTCGGGCTCCAATCTAAAATATGAAATATTTAAATTTTAATTTTCACAGTTTTAAGTGTAATTAACTCTTATTATATCAATGACTGTATATATATGTCTGATTATGCCTTTAAAGACGTGGTTTGGGTCGACAAAAACATGCACTGCAGCTTTCTCCTGGCGATCATGTGTTTCATCACATACAGATGTGGCCAAAAAAAAAAAAAGCTCCAGTTTTGTCTCATCTGTCTACAAAGCTTCTGGGAGAACGCCCTTTGATCCTTGCTGGAGTTTTTTGATCCAAACTGAAGCTTTTTGGCAGGTCACATCAGCTCCTCATACACAGATGCTTTGTATAAAGCATACAAAGAAAAGAACACTATACCTACTGTGAAACATGGATCAGGCTCGGTTCTGTTCTGGGGCTGCTTTGCTGCACCTGGAACAGGGTGTCATGAATCTGTGCAGGGTGCAATGAAATCTCAAGACTATCAAGGCATTCTGGAGCAAAATATGCTGCCCAGTGTCAGAAAGCCTGGTCTGGGTCGCAGGTCAGGGGCCCTCCCACAGGGTAATGACCCAAAACACACAGCTAAAAACACTCAAGAATGACTAAGAACAAAACACTGGACTATTCTGAAGTGGCTTCTATGAGCCCTGATCTAAATCCTACTGAACATCTGTGGAAGGAGCTGAAACATGCAGTCTGAGACAGCTGGAGCAGTTTGGTCATGAGGAGTCGAGAGGTGCAGAAGTCTCATTAAGAGTGACAGAAATGGCCTGACTGCAGTGGTTTTTGTCCAGGCCAGTTTCATCACTATTTCTTTTTATTATTATTATTTTTCTTTCTTTAACGGAAGGTACCAACAATTTTGTCCACGACTGTGTGTATGTGGCACAAGCAGCACAGCTGCAGCCATGTTTAAGCTTTCTGCTAGTACTGTTTAGAAACTACAGGAAGCAGACTGCTACCTGTCTTGCCTCTCGTGAAATACAGCAAGTCCTCTCCACCTCTGAACACTTCACTTCATATCAACATATCGGACTTTCAAACACATCTGCATCTGTTCTTTCACATCACTGTGAAAAACAGAGGTGTTGTTCCTACAGGACCCTGACAGGGACAAAAGAGGTTACAGTGAAGTGATCAATAATCATGATCAGCACATATGTTCACCTGGTTGATGAGACTCTAAACTATAGGTGTGAATAAGAGTGTGTGAGGTTGTCTCACCCTGTGCCAGCTAGGACTGGCTTCAGTGTGGACGAATGGATGATGGATAATTAATATTTATATAAATCAGTGGAGTTGTTTTGCTTTTCCAGACTTTGCAAGTGCAGCTACATGAAGGGTTTATCACACTATACTATACTACAATATATCAGAACTATTATAGCCTCACTTTAGTTGAGCAAAGATTCTTGAACGCAGCAGTGATAATGATTTCACTCTTCTTCATCACAGCAGTTCAGAGACTCTGTGACCGCAGCTGGAAATAAAAACTAAATCGTGGTGATCCACACACTTATCAATATATTTTCATGATTATAAACATGTAAGTGAGCCATGACAGTCTGACATTTCTCACTCACAGGTTCACAATTTGATCAGCATCAGAAAACCAGAATAAAAATACTCATACACTTATCAATTTGATTTAGATTTATTGCAGGTAGGAAATAAATGTGAACATTTTTTTTATACTTGTTTAATTGATTGATTTAAATGTCACAGTTCACTGTTGCAGTATGAAGTGTTTCACTTGAAGTAACCTTTGCTGTCTGCTGTTTAAGGGCAGGGCATGGCGGAGGCAGCAACCATCTGCAAGTCCAACTTTAAGGTAAGAGTCTTGTCTTAGCCACACCCACTGTGCTGCATGATGTGTTTAAGGTATACTAATACTAAAATACTACTAACAGGGCTGCAACTAATGATCATAGTGTGTTCATAATCAAATACCTTTTGATGTGTCAGAGTTAGCATCCATCTGATCTGACTGCCATGAACTAAAAAATCTGAACCCACAGTAGTGGTGTGCAGTAGTTACTGGGAGGCAGGTTGACTGAGCTGATGACTGAGATCATTTGCAAAAGATTTAGACCTCATCTTTAACCGATAATAGCACAAAGGCAAAGTATCAAATACTGAAAATGAGAAAAGTTTTTTTTATTTGCTTTGACCCTTTTGAACTTAATGCCTGCAACCTGTGTCAGCTGGGACAGGGATCAGCTCTTCTGTTAAGGACACTCTGTTTCACACTCCATAAGTTTCTAAGAACAGTCAGATCCCCTTATCCCAGACCATCATGGGTTAGCATTGAGCAACATTTTATGTCACCTGCTCGTCTGGAGAATGCCTTATATATAAAAGAGCAAAGAACAGATGAGCCTCATCCCTGTCTGAGTTATATATATTCCATCTGGAGATCAATCCATAAACTCAGCAAGGAAACAGTGCCGCAAATCTTCATGGTTACCTATTTGGAACAATCCTTTGACAACTATTGGCAAAAAGCCAGTTCAAAGGAAGGAGTTTCAGTGTCATCAGTAAGGTAACTGACCTGAATTTAAATCATATTCAGAAGTGAAGACAGTAATCTCACCAAATCATCTACCCAGGTGGAAATATTTTCAACTAAGAAGTGCCATTGTAACTTTAGGAGATAAATGCCCTCCAAAGGCAACATATTGGGATAACTGTTCATTGGAAAATGATCAATCTAAAGTAAATGCACCTGGAATATACAACCTATTGACAAAATAACATCAAACTTTAAAGTAACTAAGGCTCTGTGGAGTACAGACTTAGGATGTGATATAACTGAAGACGAATGGAACCAGATTTGGAACAGAGCACATACAGTCTCTAAGGAGGTTTCATTAAAGTTAACACAACTCAAAACTGTGCATAGATATCACTGGACACTGGTAGTAAACTACACAGAATTGGCCTCAGACCAACTGGCTTGTGTTGGAGGTGATAAACTCAAGAGGGGACCTATACCTGCACATGGTTTGGGACTGTAGGACAATTAAGAAATATGGGACTGAGGTATGTCAGTGTGTGAGCAAAATAACTAGAACTCATATAGAGACAGATCCTGCTGTTTGCCTTCTGGGTATCTTTTCTAGGCTTATAAATAAATCTAACAATAAATGGCTAGCTATGGCTTTCACAGTTGCTAAAAAGTTATTATATTGCCAAATGGAGAAACTCTTCAGCTCCTGCTATCCAAGACTCAATGTACTTGCAAAAATAGCAGAACTGGAAAGAGTCATATGCTGCAACACAAACTCTGTGGACAAATATGAAAAAATGTGGTCTTCTTTTTTTATCTGCTATGGCATGATTGAAAATAAAATTGATTTGGTTTGATGGTAACGTTCCTGACTGTATAAAATCTAGTCTCTGCCAAGGTAGACCACACTATGTACACTTACGATTAGCCAGCCCTGTTTAAATATGTGCATCTGTAGGATTTTATTTATGGCCTAATATGATACACAAGGCAACTATGTAATTATTCAATATAATGTTGAATAGTATTGAAGCACAGTATCTTGGGGGGGGGGTTATGAGATTCAGACACGTGAAAATTCTTTGAATGATTTCTGAGTTGAATAAGCTATTCCCTGCCTTCAACCTTCTTTCTTTCTTTGTCATTTCTTCTAAACGAAATGTATATGCCTCATCTGCAAAACCTTCAACAAAAAGAAATTGAAAAAAAAAAAAACACTCTGTGAGGAGACCATTCACTGCCATTTCAAAAGTGGAATATTTCTCCAAGGTTTCCTTTGTCCTACTTTACATTTCATAATGTACCAAACATTTTCATTGAGTCATATGGGACAAGCTGGAGAATGAACCATTAATCTTTCTAACTTTTGCACAATCTGCTGAGTCACAACTTCCCAAATGTAGAATTGAATAAAAACTTTGAAAAAAACTTTGTTGCATTCACCCAACAAAAAAACAACAACAGTGACATACCAACAGTGATGTAAGACAAATGCCACCCCCTCTCCTATTTTCATCAAGTGATAAGATGTAAATACATAAATTAGATTTTTTATGTTTTTTTATCATCTTCACCTTCAGTAAGCTTCAATAAGCGTTTCTTCAGCCTGAGTGTGCTCTAGTTTAATTTCTGGTTAAGTTACAAGCCCTGTTGCCAGGAGCCATCACTATAAAATGTACACCTTAATGATGTTATAGTTGGTGCAGACTAACCCAGGAGCACATCTTTCCTCCTTGATCCAAACTGGTTTTTACTCCTGTCTATTGACTCATAACCTTCTGGTCTTATCTCTGTGTCACTAGTACATGTACTGGACCATGAAGCAGCAGCTCGCCCATCATACAGTCAACGGCTGCAACATCAGACCAGGAGACCTGCTGGCTTCTGGCACCATCAGTGGGCCTGTAAGTGTATAAGACCATGTAGAGTATAAGCTCAGTGTTTTTGGAAGACAGCATATATGCTGTTCTACATTGTATATTCCTGCTGTAGGAGATCATAATTAATTCAGGTGTGACATTCAATGGGAGAAACCTGCAACAGAACCCAGCTCAGGGTGGGGACCATCTGTCTTGACTGGTTGGGTCTGAGGGGAGAAACAGGGGATGAGAGAGGAGAGAGACTGTGACCATGACCAGTTGTACCTATAGGTAATGATGATACCATATGAGCTGTTATTGTTATAACTTTAATAGACAAATTAAGTGAGAAATAGAAGTAATAAATTACAATAGTAATAATTATTGATATAGTGGCAGTGTTGAGAAGCACAAACTACAGGAAACTAAAATGATCAGATCTGACTAGAGGGAACAGCTTGAAGCTTGATCTTTAATGTAGAGGGGGCGTCAGCCTGCTGAACCCAGCCTGGGAGGGTCCAAGTAAATAATGAACTTTAGTGACCTCTGACTGACCTTCAGTGTAGACACTGAATAACTTGAAGACAGAATTCATCCACATTTGCTCTTTCTCTCTCCTGTGAGTTCTGTCTGACTTCAACAACCCTTGGATCTAATTTGCTAATTTTGATACCAAGACATATGATTTTTGTATTAAAGCACAAACTTCATTAAAGCTGCTTCACAGCAGGCAATTTTAGACAAATTTAGGCAATTCTGTGCAACAGGAGACAAAATAGGAAGACAATAAGAGCACTGGCATTACAGTGTTTATTCTGCCTTAGTTGAGGCTTCGAACTCACAACCTCTGACACCAAGAACCATCCCCTCTCTCATGGAGCTAACTGGCTAAAGATGAGACCTGGTGTGTGATTTCACAGATGGACTAAGCCAGTCACCAGGGTAACAGCAGCTGTCAAGGCAGATTTCAAACAGCTGTCAAAAATTCTGTTATCAAGACAAAAATCTGAAAATACATATATTGCATCTTGACAGCATGGAGAGGTTGGTCATTTGTTTTTAACAGTAAGTGTTTTGCTCCATAAGTGAAAAGCTGAGGTTAAAAATGCCATTCTTACATTGACTGCAATTGTTCCCATGAGAGCAGAATTCAAGATGTTTTCTGAGATAAAGTTCTGATATTTGACAAACTTCATTTACTGTGACTTTAAAATATTATCAGTTTTTCTCAGGAAGATTGAAAATATATTTATCAAGAATTGGCTGGTATATGTTTGCAGTACTGTTTATAGTCAAACGTTTTCATGCATTGGAGGCTCAGTTTTTTAAATATCAAAAAGCCAGGTGTTTATTTTGTGGAAGACAATCTGAGGATGCAGTTTAGCAAATTTGGTGTCAATTGAGCAAAAATTGTGGAAGGGGAAAGGTTTAATAAGTTTTACAGTTTCATACAAGAGGTTCTGCAATACTGGGGCTACATTTTGGTGAAAGCTGCAAAACTATAGCAGATATGGTGGATTTGTTAGGAATTTTCAAAGTTTTTAAATTTAGATGCTTGCTGTGCCCCCGCCC
>OMNW01031394.1:58639-71950 GCA_900303245.1 Selene dorsalis
CTAGAGTTGGTTTGTTAGGAATTTTCAAAGTTTTTAAATTTAGACACTTGCTGTGGCCCCCCCATGAGCAATATTGACATGTGCTTGCAGCTGAGCAAATCTGACATGGGACTGGACCTTTGTGCAAAGTTTGGTGACTTTTCATGCATGGGAAGTAGGATTTCCTAGGAGGAAGAAGAAGAAGAAGACGAATAAGAAGAAGAATACTGGCGAGAACAGCTTAGGCTGCCAGGCCCCTGGCTATCTGACTATTAAATTCAGTTATTAGACCACTCCACAGGCTGATGTACAGTGCTCATACTGAATGCTATGTGCCCTCCTAACAGGATCCAGAGAGCTTTGGCTCCATGCTGGAGCTGTCATGGAGAGGATCTAAGAGCATCGAGTTGGGAGGAGGTGAAACCAGAACCTTCCTGAAGGATGGAGATGAAGTCACTCTCAAAGGTTAGACTTGACCTTCTGCACAACAGCTGGACCATTCATCACTGAACTTATAGACTGATGTTTTCAATCAGTGTTATCAATAAGGACAAAGAAAGCTGATGACCTCACTTCAAACTTAGCGCAAATGAGTTCACTCAAATGGTCGGGAGAAGTCTGTGCATTCTCACTGGATATGACTGTACTGACTATGTCTATAATTGTATGTTAGAAATATAATAATTATAATATTGTCTCAACTCTTCTTCTGTGCAGGTTACTGTCAAGCAGATGGGTACAGGGTGGGCTTTGGACCCTGCATGGCCACCATCCTACCTGCCTTGCAGCACTGAAACACACATACTGTTATTCATGTGGGCATTTAGCATATGTGGAAACACCTACAACCTCAACCTGCTTTGATGTTTACTGTCCATAAATGAAAATGACAAAAAGCTGGATAACAAAAATATTCTTAAATGAATTGCTTTTTTCATATCAACTGGTTCTTAAAATCCTCAGAATGTTTGTGGAACAATAACCCAGGGAAGAGAAGTCACAGACCTGTTTTACCAGTGGCTTTACCTATGCACAGCAACTAACTTCAGTGATAAAGGGCATATGAGACAGACAGACTGAAAATGAATGGAGATGTTATATGTGTAAATGTGATGTGAAGCTGTGTGAAAGTTCACTTATTCATCTGTTAATGAGAACAGTTGTCTGTGTTCACTTTGATCATGGCATTGGATGTGTGCAGATAGCTCAAACATCTGTTACTGACAGTGCATGTTGTGATTCAAAGCATTTGTTTGTGTTTTGATGTCCTTGTCATGATTGTAGTTCTTTTGCATTTGCCAATATAAACAAAAATTCTTGACCTACAGATTTATGAGCAGGACATAATGTTTGCAGATTATGACATATACCTGAGCTTATTATGTGCAGTCAAATATTCAAGGAAACAAGTATTACTCACCTGTTAAATGTAAAATAAATATAAATTCCCAAGATAAACTCTGAGATTATTTATCTGATGACTGAAGCATCAGGAGTCCAACTGGGTTTAATTCACTCAGCTGAAATGAATCTACACTGGACCTGAAATTCAGCCCCAAAGACATCAACCAGCCCCTCTCTCACATCTCATGCATGTCTCTCTTAAAATGACATCTCTGTTTTGAAATGATGTGTTTCCAGCTGTGGTTAATAATTGAAGAACCTTTCTCAGATTCAGTCCGTGTAGTCTCAAAGGTCTGTAGATTTCTAGTGACCTTGTTATTGAAATCCTCTGCAATATTCATCCATATGAGGGATTCTCCTACTACATCACATCACAGTGTTACTGCAGAACCAGGATCAGTGTTACTGATGTTATATGTACTTTGGCTCCTGATATATAATGAAATCATTTATTGTTAATGTCACTGTGTTGATGTCTTTTGTTCTTCTGTTCACTCACTGTGCCCATGGTCTTTAATGCCAACTGCATTCAGAGTTTGATTTGCTCTTTTGGTAAAACATGTTTATTCTATAATATAATGCACTTATTCTATATTCATTTCAACTATGAGATATATTTTTTCTCATTGCTGACCTATTATGACCTAGTATTATTACAAGTAAGTATCCTATGTATCCAAAGCCTGATGGATCTTATTCCTCTCCTGGTACACACCAGGTGCCGACCTCTGAATGCGTTGAGTATTTTAAGTACTGAGTTTTAAACTTCCTTATAATATTGAGTAATCAGCTGCATAAATGTAATATAAAACTCAACTGAACATAGTCATAGTGGATTTTCAGGCTGATTTTGAAGTTGATGGTTGATTCTAGGTGTCACTGACAAAAAGGCCCCGAAATGGAGTCAAATCCACATGGTGGTGAACACCATCCTCTAGGTGTGAACTCCTCAAAGATGCAGTCATAAAGGTGTGCTAACCTGACGCATGTATATACGCACATATGCACTCTGTATGAGTTTCTGACTTACTACAGCCAATGAGAGTGCAGGAAACGGGATGATGTGTGTGACTCTGTGTCACTGCTCAGTCCCACACTATGAAATCTTAACTTCAAGGCTCCTCAATCGCAAGTCAGCAAGTTATGTCATGACAACTGTAGAAATATCCAACGCCTTTAAAAGGGGAACTATGCAAGTCTGGCCACTTTTCCACTGTTTTGCTAACCCGTCTCCAAGGCATGTGCATTTGTTTTCAACAAAGCATAGAGCAGTGGATAACTTTATTTATCATATATGCATTACGATGTGCATATTTATGTAGTTGTATCCATTATAAACAAGAGATTACGGGTTACCGGGCGCGTTTGTGTTGCAGTGCAGAAAAGAAAATTCTTATTTAATCCTCAGTATCGATGTGCAAAAAAACCTAGAAAAGTTACTGAAATTGACTGAAACCAAAATGTAACTTTAGACAATGAAACAGAATGTTGCAGAAGTAGGGCGCACTGAGCACTTCCTCCATGACCTCCACCGCTTTGCACAGAGGGTGGTGGCACTGATCCTCCTGAGCTGGCTCCATGATGCCTGCAGCAGTCAGAAACATTATCATGTGCTGCACACACCGCAGACATTAGGAGTACAGCTGTAATCCACATCCAGGACTTTACTGTAATGTAGATTCCTAACTGCCATGCTTTCATTATGCAAAAGAACCTCTCTGGATCAAGCTCTGTGAGAGCACTGAAGCACACCTCCATTCTTCCCCTCTCTGGCTCCTGGTTCAGTTTGAGTTGTCTTGAATGCAGCATCATCACATTCGCATTCTCTTTTTATGATTGAAATATTAGACAAATAAGAGAGTGGGAAGTCCTCAATTTCAACTGATAGATAAACTGTCAGTGGATATAAAGATCATCTAATCAGAGGCAGCAGATCAAACTGTTGTTACTGTGGCTGTTTGCATCATCATCCCCTCCTGACTGCTCCTGACAGGCTGATGTGCAGTAACACACTGAGAAACTTGGATGAACTTAGTAAAAGTCATCAGTGCTCTAAATGTGAATTTTATTGCTGTGTTAGCATAAGTGAGATGTCATTCTCTCTCCCTGTGTGTGTGTGTGTGTGTGCGTGCCTGCGTGTGTGCGTATACGAATGATCATATCGGTTTAATGAACATCAAAATTACTTGCAGAGCTGAGACTCATGGAGACTTCATTAATATAGAACCAATATGAAGAAAACAGTGTTTCAGATCATTCTGATGACCACCGTCTTTTACTGCATCACACACAGGACTGGCTGCCTCCCACTGAGCAGCTTAGAGAAGAACAAGTGGAGAGACTTAACTATCAGAAGTGCAGGAGTGAACAAGGCCAGAGCCACAAGATATCAATCAATCAGAGTTGTAAAGGACTTTTAATACAATAAATGCAACACAATTGGTGTAATATCAAAATAAAAAGTTTTTAAAAAGTAAAAATGAAGTCATAATCGTGAAGATAAAATAATATAAGGGAGGAATGGTTGAATGTAGGGCTGGGTGATAAAATGATAAAGATAGCTATTGTGAAATAACTTAATCAGCGCAACATGCCAAATTTTATCTGACCTCAATACTGACCTGGCCCTCAGCCTTAGGTAAAAGTGAGTGAAGACAGAAATATAAAGGAATAAAATAACAAAAAAACAAAAAAACAAACCATCAACACTTGCTGCTGCCCTCAGGGAAGCTGCTCCACAGGTGTGGACCATAGTAATGAAGACACCTTGGTTTTTGTTCTGTGTGTACAGTTTAACTGCTACAAACATAAACCTGAGGGCTCCAGAGTGTTCACAGGAGTAAGTAAATATGATAAAAAAAGAACTTAGACCAGGATTACCATTGTCAAACAATAAAAGGGTCTTAAACTTGTTATCTTGATCTTACTTCAAGGTTCAGTTTTTGTCTTTTGTTATTTTGGCTGCACTGTAGAATAATCTGGAAGATCACTGTCTGAGTGCATGAGTGCAGTGCTCACCTATTCAACAAGTATGTTAAACAATTCAATATTACAACACAATGTGAAATGCATTTCATCTAATTAGATTTCAAATAATAATAGTGTAGCGTCCCTGATAATAAATCACTTCCATGTTGGTTTCTCACTTTTTATTCCAGTACAGCAGGCTACTGTGGGCCGTAGCCAACGGCAACATAACAAAAACCAAATCCCTCGGTCTAACTTTTAGCTCTCATTCCCTCTCCAGGCTCACGCACCAGTTCCTGCCCCTCTCTCTCCAAAACAACCCATTGTCATGGGAACAACAATGACTGACAGGCTTCTCAGCCTCTAACTGTATGTAGACATCCAGGCAGAGAATGTCCAAGTGTATGGAAATGGATATACGCACTGTGATTGGCTCATTGTGTTTGAGGGTGGGACTTAGCCATAGATCAATTCAACTGTATCAATAGCCATGTTTACATGGACACAAATAATTGGAATAAAACAGGAATAAATGCTGATTCGAATAAAACTAATTGGAAAATTTTAACGGAACAGGCTCATTCAAAAAGAAATTTCTTTCCGATCAAGAAGGGTGGTTCATGCCGGTCGATGTCCAGATCAAGATCCATGTAAATGGTTAATCTGATCAAAGTAGTCTCTGAGTCTGACCTTCACCCACTGGCCCCTTTTTTTTGCAGGAGCCAGTGCAGAATTGCAGAATTGCTGTTCTGTGAGGGTTCTGCTGTGGCCCACCCACTCGCGTAGATCGCAGGAGAAGTATCAACTGTTGTGCTTGCAGCTCAATTAAAGAGAAAACCAGAAACAAAAGTAATGTTTGCAGCACACACATACAGCATACACGAGGATTTGACCAGAGGAGGCAACAGGCACATACGAGAGAGAGGCTTAAGATAGTTATCAATGTTGACTATCAGTGACCTCTGTATGTAAAATACAACGTCTATTAATATTATGCATCTGTCCCCAATTCTTAATTCCATCATGATCAAAAGGCCTTGGTGTTTTTAAAACTTCGGCGTAAAGGGTTTTATTGCAACTTTGACTGTTTCACCGCTGGCTCACCGGAGCA
Organism: Selene dorsalis; assembly: GCA_900303245.1. Lineage (NCBI taxonomy): Eukaryota > Metazoa > Chordata > Actinopteri > Carangiformes > Carangidae > Selene > Selene dorsalis. The sequence goes on from OMNW01031394.1 coordinate 64,101, forward strand.
AACTGCTTCTCCTCCTCCTCTGTGTGGCACTGCGTGTAGAAGCTTCAGTGTTGATTGACTTGTGCCATTTTAAAATACATTCATTTTATCGGTTATTGGTGAAAAAACGGCCAATGCCGATTATCATAAAAATGCCAAATATCAGCCAGTATGTTTGGCCTGGTCAATCCCTAGTTGTAAGTTTGAAATCTTTACTTTTTCACATAATTTCATAATGTTCTTATCTGAACTCCTTTTTTGTTCAGAACTGTGTGTAGTGTAATTGCTGTTATACAACTGCACTAGTTAATTTCACAAAACAGCACTGATTTTAGCACCCTGCACACAGGGTTTTACCATTGATAGGCAACTTAATGCCAACTTAATGGTGTACAACATCAACACAAAATGATACATGAATACAATTACCCATGGGTATATTGTGGGTTATAGCTGGGCTCTGCCTCTTGGCCAATCATAGAATGCAACTGAAACTACCTGTAACCCTAACCCTATGTAATTCCAATTTCTCTTTTGCAGTGGTTGGAGACCACACACCTCTGCCTCCTTTCTCAGTATTTCTGTCCCAAAACCTGGGGCAAGGCAATGCAAGATTAGTGTGGAATAAAATGATTGATGAAGCAGCACATTTCTACTCCACCAAGTACCCAGAAATCAAAGACAGCTCTGAGTACAAAGCATAGGGCTTCAGATGTCTGGCAGGTATCCATGCATACAGCATGAAGAGACAGAACCATGGGTAAGCTTGTTTTTTTGTTTTTATTTAAGGACAGTCGTCATGATTAGCATGTTTCCCTTGGCAAGAATATGATCAGCTACTAATGGGATTAATGTTGTTGCAGTATGTCACATTTTCATTCAAGTTTCAATATAGCAGCCTCATGAGTCAATTGCCTAACACATTTCATACAGGGAAGAAAAAACACAGCAGCTTGGAGAGAATTTGCTCACAGAATTTTACATGTTCAAAAACTACCCTGGTTGTAATAAAGAGGGCAAACAATGGCCCTGTAGTCATACAGAAATCTTATAACCTGATTAGTTTCTTTCCTGGATAACAGTCCAAATCCTTGAGTCAGAAGATAAGGCACGTGAGGTGGTCGATTAAAAGAAAAATCTCCAATAATGTCACCACTGGCAACAACTCCAAGACCCAAGGCAAAACCCGTCCTGGATGTCACAAGTGTCCTCCTGGGGGTGAACTACATGAGTCATCTGAACTATCCAAGGGTGTATTCCCAGGCACTTGGGTTCCTCCAGCACCACATGATGGGGAGCCGTTCACTGGCCCGAGATCAGGTCATTATGATACTTTCATACAAAGCAACAGGTTACTGTTGTATAAAACCCTACCGATGTATGGTATTATTACAATCTCTTTTGCAATGCTCTCCATTTCAGATTCTTTTCAAAGATTATGGCCTGAGCGAGATACTGTACATTTCTTAGTTGTGTGGGTATATGATGTTTATGACCTGGTATTATATTGTTTTTTATTATTAGTCATAGCCCACTGCCGTATTTGGGGTCATTTTTGTTTCATTTGTGAAATATCAGACTGAGAATATCACTTAAGCTGATTTTGGTTTGGTTCGTTCATTTTGGCGTTCATTTCACTTACCTGACAAGAAATGCGCTGAACATATTTGAATGTTGTCAAGACTTTTGCATCAGAGATTCTGGTTAAGCTTTGCCAACCACACCTGCCTCCTTTCCTCTGACAACTTTTTGCTTTCTCCTCCCTGGTTTGTGATTACTTTTGGCAGTCTGTAAAACTCCAAATATTTGTTTGTTTTTTTCTCGGTCTGACCGAATTGTGCAGCCAAAAACATGGCAATAATTGACCATTTTCGCCGATGACATTTGAGATCTGCAGTAAGACCAAGTGTTTTGTCTGTGCTGACTACCTCCAATATGGCAGCTTCCGGATTGATGGTTTTCACTGTGCTGATGACAAACAGTGAAAACCCTCTATTGTGTCCTGTGTGTCAGAAGTCCACGGGCTACAGTTTTCTTCTGGAAACTTCAGAGAAGAGACAATATGAACCTTCCAGGTGGAGCAGAGCTGGCTGGAGGAGCAGTGGGCAGACTAGGATGGGTGAAGTGTGATGGGGGAGGCTGGAGATAATTCAGCTCATCGTGATGATAAGTGTGGACACTATGGGCCAGTAATCATTCATACAGCACTGAGATTTTTGAGAATTACAACTGAGATTTATTAGGCACTAGAATGATGGTGGTTGATTTAAAGCATATGGTGGGGGGGGGACTGCCAGGGCCAGAGAAATATTTAAGACATCTGTCAGGACATTTCCTAACTGCCCAGCAGAACCTGGGAGTCTGTCCTGGTCCTGGTCCTGGTCCTCCTCACACTCTCTGCAATCTCACAAGAAAATTGGAGGTCTGGGGGAAGAACGGGCTTCACATTATTCAAACTGTCAAATTGTGTATAAAATTGCTCAGTGGATCTGAAGGAGATGTATCACTGTCAGAAGTCACTGGGGGAGGCGATGGCCTGGATGCAGAGCAGCAGCTGATCCTTGAATGCCACGTCACATTTGTTATTGCTGCTTTCAGACGCCACTGTGGAACTTTAGCACAACTTCCATAGCAGTATGATGTAACTTATTTCTTGGGGGGCAGGTTAACCCTCTACAGTGCCCACAGTAGTGAACATCCTTTGCAGATTTTACAGCTGATACCTCACAATCAAAAACTCCTCAAGCAAAGAGCATTTGAATACAACCACAGAAACGCTAGAGTACATTACCCCATAAAAAGTTGCATCATTTCATAGTTGTTCAAGTTGTTGCCCCACTAATTAGCATAAATTAGCCAACAGTATGAATGAGAGAGCAGATGCCTTGATGATACCTCCATGCATGCCACAACCTCTGTCAGTGTTGCCTCTCTGCTGTGGCCTGAGCAGCAGCATCAGGGCAGTGTGGTTTGTTCTTTTGTATTCATGTTTAATGAATACAGTAACAGAAGCTCTTCTCCACTGTGTGTGTATGTGCTGCTGTGACACCTCACATTGGTGCACTAAGTTGGAGGTCAAGTAAAAACATGTATGTTAAGATATTTAAATATGTTAAGAGAAATACTATTTGAGACTTAATTGTGTATCAAATAAGTGGTGGCAGTGTGTGTGTGTGAGTGTTAATGGTTTCCCATGACGTGGATCAAGCACTGTGAAGCCTTCTCCCTGCAGGCTGTGAAGACCTCCCTAGGTCAACAAAGCCTCAGGTTAAGGTTGCAACAAAAAAGGGACGCCACACCGGTCGTGAAACAAATAAGTGATTTTTTAAATTGATAAATTAACGATGCACCTGTAACTTAAACAAAAACACATAAACAAAAGAAGGGCAGCACGGTGGTGTAGTGGTTAGCACTGTCGCCTCACAGCAAGAGGGTTCTGGGTTCGAACCCGCCGGGGGCCCTTCTGTGTGGAGTTTGCATGTTCTCCCCGTGCATGCGTGGGTTCTCTCTGGGTAGTCCCACAGACCAAAGACATGCAGGTTAGGTTAACTGGCGACTCTAAATTGCCCATAGGTGTGAATGGGAGTGTGGATGGTTGTCTGTCTGTATATGTTAGCCCTGCGATAAACTGGGTGTACCCCGCCTCTCGCCCCTAAGTCAGCTGAGATAGGCTCCACCCGTGACCCTAGTGAGGATAAGCGGTATAGAAAATGGATGGATGGACATAAACAAAAGAGGCAATGGAGGTTCCAGACAAAAGTAATGCAATGTGGGAGCTCCAGGACCAGCCACACAGTGGGCTGTCAAAACCCCCTAAGCAAAATCCAACCAAAAACTGGACCACCAGAGACCTCCAACCCAAACTAAAATAACAAAGGTTGGTGAGTGTGCTGTGTGTCAGAGGGAACTGCCTCCCCCTCCCAGCCCTTATAAGGACCTCCCCGATCATCTGCCTCATCAGTCTCAGGTGCTGTTAGGAGGAAAACTACTGGGAGGGAGAGAGCACCTGAAAGAGAGTGCAGAAATAAAACTTGTGAATGGATAAGTATAAGGAGTGGAGCAGTCCTCCGCAGATCAGCTCACTCTAATGATTGTGTGCCCACATTTACTTTATCTCATCCAAACAGAGATAGAGGAAGATCCATTGCTTACCGATTGGGTAGACATATTAACGAAGCATTTGATCTTCCCACCAATAGCTCTCCGGTCACAGTAAAAGTTTGAGACAATAGGTTTTCTCTCAAAGTGGCCTGTGATCTGAGTTGTGCCCCTGTACACATGGCAGTAATTCCAGCCAAGGGCATCCACAAACCTCTGTGATTCATGTGAAGGGAGGGGTGGATGGTAGAATCAGAGGTCGATGCATCATTGCAGGGAATGCAGTTGTGTTTCTCCTTCATCCTCTCCACCACAATGCCAGCAGTGAAACCTGCTTGTATTCATATTCCACATTTGGACAGAGGTTCAGACTGGGGTCATTCCATAGGGTTCAGGTCAAACCTGAGCATGGGGTTTACTGATGCAGATGTTACCCCCAAGATGTAGGCATCATTCCCAAGGATAACATTTCCTGTAGCATAAATAAAACTTTAGTTACAAGTTTGACCTTCATCTCCTGTCTTACCTACCTTCAGTTTGTTTCCCCACCTAGGTCCTTCTGCTTCTTGATACTCATTGAGCTCCATAATGTATTGAGACAAGAGAAAGAGAGTCCTGTCTGCTTGTAACATTGAACTGTGAAGTTTAATAACTATTTCTTCCTAACGACAGTACTGCAGTCTGAAATTGATGTTAGCAATAATGCTGCCTATACATAATGATCTTACCAAGGTAAGTCTACATTGTCCAGAACTCCAATAAACCTCCTCATCAAGTGCTCATGCAATATGTGGGGTCAGCTTTACACAATTGGTTGATAATCTTCAATATGTCCAGGGCTAAATATATATATATATTCATAATATATATATGCTACACTTAACACTATAACATAATCATGATAATCATAAACACAGTTCAATTGTATGGCACTGTTCTATATGAATACCAAAGTCCTTCATATGAATCAAATACAAACATCAATACAAATCACAGACACAAAGCATGTACATTACACCACCTAACATGAGGTCCCAAACTTCAGATTAAAAGTGTAGCTACTTCCTGCAACTTTTTTTCATGATCCCAGGAAAATTTGATCAATATGAACTCTTTCTTATTCAACCTATGCACTACAAAAAAGATCTAGGAAAAATATTAGAGACTGTGAGAAAACGTTACGTAAATCATTGTCTCCTACAGTGGTAGAGGACAAGTGTAGTGCTGTAAGCACAGTACAATGCTGTAAATGGTTCCTGTAGCTGTAGCTGCTGGTCCAAGTGTAATTGATGGTGTGTGTGTGTGCGTTCGCTTATTGTGCAGATCTGTTGGTGTATGAGCGATGTGAAAATGGCAACTAATTAGATGTATTGATTTCTATTAACACAACAGTAGAAGCCTGTAGTGTTAAGTGAACTGTGACGTCCTGAATTTTTCTCAGACTCATCAGTACAGCACCAGGATGGACGGCAGCTTCACTGAACCACAGCAGACTTACATCACTGATTTGTTTTTGCTTAATCTTTGGCGAACTGAGAAAAACATGCTGCAGACTGGAACCTGGCATTAGCTCAAAGCTGACCTTTACTTTGGGAATGAAATATGAGTATAGTATTAACGAGTACATTCACTACAGGGCACGGTGTATCTGTGTGTGTTTGTGTGAAAGTGTATTTTGCCTCATGTTTTCACTGAGTGAGAAGAAACAAGAATTTTAACATCACTGCTGGATGTAATTTACATTCTGACGAGACATTTTTAACTCAAGAGCTCGTTACCATGAAAATGAGCTGCAGCTTGTGGATTAATCATCTCTGACTCTCTGACGAGGCTGGCAGTCCGTGGAAATTACTTACTCACACTGTTTTCTAAACCTAGGTGGGAGCTTTCTGTTGTGCCATGTCCAATAGATCAGCCGGCGCTTCTCTATCGTCACTGCAGTTGTTGTACACATCAGAGTGATGATATAATGCTGCACGTTCATATGATTCTCTCTCTCTGAGAAATTGGACGCATGTGGACAAGGCTCATTTCCACTCCCATGGATTATCATAAATGGATGAAGACACAACATTAATCAGAAGTTTACATTAAAAAAACTAAAGTGAACAGACAGAGAAGAAGAAGGAGAATTTAACTTATTGTGAAACAGACAAAAACGTTCATCAGTTCCCTTTAGCACAACCACTGCAAATGTAAAGTCCAGTCAGGCCTGTACACAGCAAGGACATGATGAATAAAAGACACGAAAATGCTGGCGAATATTTTGCAAAACCATTCATACCAGCGGCGATGCAAATATGCAGAGTAATTGCAGTCTGTGTGAAAGAACTCATGATGAAAACCAGAGGATGAAAAAAAATACTGACGTGCAAACTACCAGCACGAAAAATACACCCCCGGTGTGTGAGGACCTTCACTTATTTACTCACTGGGACTAGAGGCGTGATAGACGGGCTCAAAGGGTGGTTTCACACTAGGGTCCTGCGCCCAAATCTGAGGACATTTGACCCCAAAGTCCAGTTCATTTGATAAGTGTGAACACAAGTGTACTGTGCTCCAGCACGTTTCACAAACCGTCCACTTGAAAAAGTGGTCTCGGGCACAAATCATGTGTACCCAGGCACAGTTGTGAGAGCAACCATGCCCAAACAAGGAAGTGGGCTGCAATTGACGTTATAACATTTTGAATCTCACATTCAATCCAAAACAGCGTGACAGCAAAGGGGTCTCTGAGCAAACAACGAGGTTAAATGCTTAAAGGAGAAGTTGCATTTTTTGCAACCTGGACCTTATTTCTAGCATAAAATACGTTCATTTACTCACCTGAACAACTTTGCTGTAACTTGGAGTCCTTCAGAAGATATTTAGATCCACTCGTGATCTACGTATATCCATATAATGGGAGTTGTTGGGGCAACGATGCAGCGTCTAAATAAGACATTATCTGCTGTGAAACTCCTTCATTTCACCAATATGTTGTTATGAATCACCAGCACTATTCCCCTGTGAGCTCGGAGCAGCTCGGAGTTGTGTTGCTGTCATCTGGGGTTTTTTACACGGCTTTTCACTGACCTACGACTTCAGCAGTGGCACAGAAGTGACGTCATCGAGGTCGTAGGTCAGTGTTAATGCTAAATGGAATTTAGGCAGATGAAAATATTCCGTCACAGCTGGATTCCACACACAAAATGCTGAGAATTTCTGCATATTTGAATGGATGCAGCTATAAAAAAAACAACTAAACCGGTCAAAATCTAAACCAGTGGTGTAGATACTGAACACCCTATAAGCAATGTAAAGACAAAAATGTCCTAAATAATGTGTGCAGTAATGTGTAAAATTAGCACCCTCCAACTGACCATTCAGTGCTGAAGTTCTAGGTTGTTGTATGTCCTCCTCTTGTTCTCCATCATCATCATCATCATCATCATCAAGGATGGCCTCTTGACATGTACAGTCAGGAACAACGAGATACAGAGGTGATGCCAAAAACAGCAGAAGTTACCTACAGTAGTGATGTATGATTGCAGGGCTGGTGATCATACATGTTCTTACTCCAGCAGACCCTTCAACCCTTAAATATGAAGCACAGGTGATGATGACTCTCGCTGGCACTTACCACCACAGTATGGCTTGTTAGCCCTGACAGTTGTCAGGCGTGTTCGTTGATTCGAGAAAGAGGACAGACTACGACGTGCAGGTTTACTATTTATTAACTTGGATCATTAAAAAGAAACTTGTACAAGGACCTTCTCTGTTCAGGAAATCAC